>CP139509.1:456019541-456239477 GCA_021014915.2 Artemisia tridentata subsp. tridentata
AAGTTTTCAAAACCAAAACTTTTATTGATCAGTGATCACCCAAAAACTTAAATTAAAACCACATACTCCTCGTGGATACGATACCCGCTTGCCCTATCTAGCATAAGGTAATTAGGTTTATTTTTTATCGGTACAACGACATCGGTCATGTCCCGTGTGCCAGAGGCCTAGACTCCATTTCTATCTCTTCATCGTAATCATCACTAGAGTATTCCAACTCCCTTCGCATCTCCGCATTTCGAGCTTGCCTCTTGCGAGCCCTTACGAGAGATTCCAATGCCTCAAGGTTAGATTCAACAAAGGCTAGGCTAATGACAGGTTACGGGTTGGCTGATGTCGAAGCATGATGATTAGATGTTACTTCTGGATGAGATCGTGTTGTGAACGTGGAAGCGGTAATAGGGGGAGGTTGTTAGGGTCGTTAACTAGTATTGGCGTCAAGGTCGAGAAACCCGGTGGGGGAGTATCTCCTCTCCCTTGATCCATGCCGGAAATGTAGTGAATGTAGTTGACTGATTATAAACTTGGGAATAACGAGACCAATTGTAGTGGGTCTCATGGATGGCGCCACTGATTGTACAATAAATTGCACGACCAGACCTTGCGATGATGATCGAAGGGTATAAGGGGTGTTGTAGTTGCGCCAAGCTTGTTGTTAACCTGAAGTAAGAAATACGAAGACACTACGTTAAGTGATTGCGCAGGGGATGAACCCTGCGAACCACCTCCGGCGTGCGAATGAGTATGTGATATGATAAGTTGCTAAGTTTGTAGTGAAATGAGAGGGTCGAGTTTGCATACCATTATTTACAGCCCGTCCAAGCTTTTTATAGGGGAAGAAATAACCTTGGAGAGCTCTTGCACGATTTTAGAAGATCATGAGGGCGTCCCATGATTTGTGGTAACCGCTAGGGCTTAATGTCCCACTCTCCCTATCTTGGCGGGAAAGCCAAGGAGAAAGAGAGGACGTGGGTGAGACCAAGTCATGGCTATATTTCGTCCTAATATCATCAGAGGCCATACCCCGAAGGGCTTGGACCTTCGATTGGCGAATTCCCGATTGGTAACCATGTCATAAATGAATGGTTTGACGCCAATGAAGATTTTAGGAGGTTGACCTAGGCCTTCGAGTTAAAGGTTGCGACCAGGTCCGAAGGGGTGTCCTTCGACCTGTTCGGAGGGTACATCATCACATACCACATTTAAAAACCAACTTACCTTCACACACACAACCATTTACTTCAAAAATCAATGGCTAAAGTACCTACAGTAACTAATACTGCTCAACCAAACCTCTTGAAAGACATCATGAATACTTTGTTTACAGCTGATATTGAAAGTGACTTTAAGCTCATTAAGGAAATTCATGCCGACGTGATAGAGCTCACACGTCGTTGCATGGCTAGGGTTGAGCAAATCAAACAGCTCGAGAGTGTGGTTGGGTCCATTCTTGCTACTGAGTGTTTGGAGTTGCTGCGTGACATGCAAGATTGTAGCAACCGACATTTTTGGGCAATACTTGTTTATAAAACTCGAAACTATTTGTGACAAACGGTGATTTTCCATACTATTACTTCAATAGTAATACTATTTATTTTATCAGAAAATGCACATTTTATATTTCCTGACGCTTGCAAACTATTTAAACTCTAAGACGAGAGGTTATCTCGCAATTCCAAATAAACGACTACACACGCATACCGACACTCAGTTAGTTATGAAAATAATTAAATAAACTCATGTTCGAGTTCACAAAAATGTTTTTACAATACTTGTATAAAAACACTCCAAAATTTTATTTTATACATTTTACTTGTAATGTCAAACCGGAACACCGCAACTCACGTTTAAGCCCATCACGACATGAAATACATCATGGGAATTCAAAATCTTTTTTTTTTTTTTTTTTTTTTTTTTTCGGATACCGCCCTTTATTGTGACCAAATATATCAAATACAACTAGTTAAATCACAAAGTATTAATATTTTGACTTAGCAAATGTCATCTTTGAATTGGTTGTCCAACTAATAACCCATTTAACCTTTGTGTAATAAGATTTTGTGACAAGTGAATGACTATCCTTTCCCTTTTTTGTCCTTTCTGTCGGACACCACTCAAAAACCACACAACAAAATTTGATTGTTTTGCTTAGAAACCACTTGTGTTAGTGTGTAATCTACTCTCATGCATCAAGTTAAACATTAACCTTTGTATAATAGATTAAAATTTCTCCTAGTGTTTGTCATCATAACCGAACACAACAAACACGCTAATACATAAACTTATTAACCACTAAATAATAAACCTCATGTCGACATGAGAAAATATACCACCCCTTGTGTAATAGGATTTTTATGACATCCTAGTACAAATCCTTTCTCCCTTTTTGTCCTTGATCGTACGGCCAACACAAAACCATCCACTCTTTTTGTTTGTTTTGCTACAAACCACCTTTAAGAGTATAATCTCAAAAGGATTATTGATCAAATAATAAACCTCTCAAGGACATGAGAAAACTTCAATTGTCTATAAGGGGGGTCCTCCTTGTGTAATAGGATTTTTATGACATCCTAGTACAAATCCTTTCTCCCTTTTTGTCCTTGATCGTCGGCCAACACAAAACCATCCACTCTGTTTGCTACAAACCACCTAGTTAAGAGTATAATCAAGGTCCCATATATCTAGGATAACTTAGCCCATTCGTCATTAGCTAAAAAGTATCCTCTTTCCTTCCTTAAAACCCAACGAGCTACAGCTCTTTCATCACACTTTTTACTTACAAAAATATTACTAAACTACTAGTTGTATGTATTCAAGGGATTTTGAATTGGAAGTCTTGGGTAAAAAAAAAAAAAAAAAAAAAAAAAAAAAAAAAAAAAAAAAAAAAAAAAATTGGAACTAGCTTTGGAATACTTGGAGTAATAAGTTTTGGAATACTTGGAGTAATAAGTTTTGGGTTAAAATCTTTGCTCTTGGGTCTCTTTTCCTTGCTCGACAACTTAAACTCACCGTAAGGAATCTCCTAAACTTTTATATTCTTTAGTGCTTCTTACATGTTACACCTAATCGTACATGCTACTTTGTAATGATATGTTAAGACTTGAAGACTAAAATGGGTTCTTGCAAACTATGTACCTCACGATATAATATATATGATAATATATAATATATTATATATATATATATATATATATATATATAATAATATTATATATATATATATATACACGCGCTCGAACGACATGCATGCATGAATGAGCTAAGGTGGTGTTTAAATCTTGTGTGGCAAATGATAAATCACAACTAAACTTAAGTATTGGCTAACAATGGAAGTGTCTATGAATAGCAATATAACTTGGTCTATTTAAGTTGAGCTAATCTTGTTAAAGATTTGAGTCATGTTTGGAGTATGTTTTGGGTCGAAACCCACTGTGGTCGAACCACAGTGGAGGTGTCGCGATGTGTTTTTGTCAAGCGTTGTGCCCAAGTTGAGGGTCGTTGTATCAAACCCAAGCATTGGGATGGTTTTAGTTTGGTGTTTCCTTGGTCTAATCTTTAAATTTTAAACTTGAAACATAACTAAGAAAAATAGTATAACCTTGGAATATGATTTGTGTTTGTCGAAAGCCCACTGTGGTCGAACCACAGTGGAGTAAAGTTTTGCGTTGACGAGTTCAGATTGGTTCACTCTTGTTCCTTTGCCCTGTGTCGAAACCCATGTAACCCAACATAAGGGTGCGTATTGTTTCATCACATTTCGAAACTAACTCAAACAAATAACAAAGTATAACTCCACTGTCCACTGTTAGAATTTTAGACATTAAAATTCAGTTAACTAACCTAGATATATACCTAACATATGCAAATCTACCAACAAGGGACTTGTAGTCCGCTGGTTGTGTCGCTTCCTCTTCTCCTAGCTAACACAGTTTCGAACCTGGTGGGTGGCTCTGAGTGAGTTAATTTAATTTTTTATTTTTCTTAAACACAATCTAGGTAATCACAGTCAACCTGTCTTAGTAAATACTTCCTCCGTCTCAAAATAATGGTCCATATTTCTTTTTTTATATGTCTCAAATTAATTGTGCACTTTCCATGTTAAATAATAAAAAATGAATATAGCGGATGAATATTCTATTTGATTGATTGAAAATTATAGTGGTTCCACATTTATTAAATTGTGTGATTTTTGTCTCCTGACATTAATTTTGAGACGGAGGGAGTATCAAACACATGCAAACTCAAATGAATAAGGGCTTCTAGCCCGCTGGGAGAGTTGCCCGGTTACTACCCGACAGACCCGAGTTCGATTCCTATCGGTGAGACTTTTATTTTATTTTATTTTATCGTTTTGACTATTATTTTTGGACCCAATCGAGCACATTTTACAACATATAATAAAAATGTAAAAACTAATAATTATAAACATATTTCGTCCAATTTTTCGTCAAACTTATATATTAAGTATACTTTACTAAATCCCGACTAAAAGACAAAAACTAGATTTTCTAACAAATACAAAATAAATATTTTCTAACTTATTATCCACTAATTTAATACATACATATATATATATATATATATATATATATATATATATATATATATATATATATATATATATATATATATATATATAGGGTAAAGTTAAAATAATAAGACAAATATCCGTACACTACGTAAAAAGATTTTTTTTTTTTTAAAGTTCGTGAAAAAATCCAAAAAAATTCCACAAGATCGGGTATGTTGGTGGATAAAACTTTTATGAAAGAAGTTTTTCTAATTTTGAGTTTTCATACGTTTTTTTTTAATGCACAAAAAACGAATTTTAACGCGCAAAAAAATTTTGATGCACAAAATTTTCAACTTGTTTTAGTTAGATGCGCAATGTTATTTTGATTAAAAAAGTCAAAAGAACTTGGGTGCAAAAATGAATTTTTGATGCACAAAAAAGCGATTTAATGCACAAACGTATTTTTTCATAATTTTTTTTCGGAAAAAATATCCACTTTTAGAAAAACTTCCTTCACAACTTTTTCATGCACCAACATACCTGATCTTATGGAATTTTTATGGAATTTTCAGAGAAAGTTTTTGAAAAAAAAAATTATTTTACGTAATGTACGGATATTTGTCTTTTTATTTGATCTTTATATATATATATATTATATATATATATATATATATATATATATATATATATATATATATATATATATATATATATATATATATATATATATATATATATATATATATATATATATATATATACACTTTGAGTCGTGAACGAAACTGTAAACTAAGACTTGCAATACTAATTTAGGTCGTGTGTCGGTGATGCACACTATTCCTACTTGATTTATCATTTCAGACGATTTTTTCTGAGGTGGGTTCTCGTAGCCCCTTTTTCATTATGTTTTCCTTGGGGGAAAATGGTACTCAAATGATATTTTGACTGTTTTCATGTTTTTGGACGATATGTGCGTTTTGATTGCAATATGTGCCTTGTTATGTGGTTTCATCACACGTGACATTTGTTCGCGACTGTTTAACTCCATGTCAGAGTCGGAAAAAATTGATAGTACTATCTGGGGTAGCTCCCCACTATTAGTAACATGTGTGTAACATTTCGGTAGGTTCAGTTGTCGCACGCATCACAGTTTCATTAAGTGTTTACATTTGTATATCATGCTCACTATTGTCTTACCCTATATTATTCACAGCTTCATGGTTTAACTCTTAAACCTACGAGCTCACCAATATTATGTTGACGTTTTCTAGTACCATTTTCAGGTGATCCTTATTAAGGTATTTGAAGGCACGTTTATTTGAGTCAGACTATTTGGTACTTTGCTACCATGTTTTCAAGATATTAAGATTTCAGAAGAGACATGTTCTACTTTCAAATATTTAGACGAGGAATGTTTTGTGAAGTTCTAAACGATTGTTGTAAAAATTTTAAGGTATGAATCTATGATGTCATGCAATGCGCCTTTCTTAGTTACGTCTCGTGTTTCCGCCATTGATGGGGTGTGACAAAGATGAAGACCTTGAGAAAAATAGGACACTGATGAAACTCATCAGTGAAACTAGATCAAAGTTATCAAAACAATCTCATTTGTGTCAAAGATGCGCAAAAATTATTAAACCTCTAGTCCTGGGCTGTTATGTGCTCTCTCTCAACTTCTGTCAGACAAGTCTTTCGTGTTTTGGGTTTATCATTTATTTACTTGGTTGTTGGCTATATGTATCTTTTTAATAATGAAATGAAATCTAGTTTATGTAATACTCTCTCCGTTAACAAGTAAAATGTTACAACACTCCATATGAATCAAGGAACGAGAAACCTATAATAGCTTAACAAACATCTTGAAGAAACAAGAAAAAAAATAAAACTAATGTTGGTGAATGTATGTTTTTAATACAAATTTTTAACAAAAAACATTCAAAGTTTCTTGACAAACATTGGTAACTCGAATAATCTATAATAACATTTTTTTTTTAAAAATGTCCCACAAGATCTCTCGTGTATGTATATTAACATTTTATGTTATTCTACAGGCTCGACTGCCAATTGTTCTAGACCATGCTAAAGTATTTGAAAAGCATGGAATGCATCCGAGTGACTATAACATTACGTTTAGGCTAGCGTTCAAAGTCCCAAAGCAAGGGGATCTTTGGTGATTGTGGTGTGTGGGTGTGTATATTTCTATATCGTTTGACACATGGTCTATCGTTGCATGTTGATGACCCCGTTGACGTTTCCCTAGCTTATCGTGAGAAGATGATTTGGTTTTATTACAAACCCAAATATTATCCTTTGTAACTGGTTTTTTATTTTTGTTCAAGGTAGGTGTCATTGTTGTATTGAATACTTTAATTTATCAATTTTAGTTAGTTTATCAAATATGTTTACAACCTTATATTAGAAAGCATTGTCACCATACTCAAAACATGCATTTATAACCATTCAAACATAAAACATTGTCAAGTTACCATACATCCAACATTCATACATCCATCTTGAATTCATAAAACAATACAAATAAACACCACTTATAATTACTAACACATGCACCCTTAACATCTTTTTATAAACCTGTTACCCTATTGCTTTTGCCCTATTAAAAAAAAGTGTCTCATAACTTATAAATAAATATTAGAAAATAATTAATACTAAAATAATACAATATTTGGTAGTCTATAAGACCACTCACAACGCATGGCGTTAAGCCTGCGTTAAGGCTTTTATTTTTTGCACGTTAAACCTGCGTTTTTAGGCGTTAACCGTTGGGACCATATCACATTAACGCAGCATTAAGGGCTGCGTTATACCCTTAACGCTGCGTTAAGGGTAGATTTTGTAAAAAAAAAAATAAATAAAAAAAAAAAAAAAAAAAAAAAAAAATAAAAATCACTACCGCCCCCTAAACCTGTCCTTTTCTTACCGTTGAATTCAAAATATTTTTCATTTTAGCCCCCTAAATGTTACTAACCGTTTGAAATGCAACGGCTAACTAAAAAAAAAAAAAAATCAAAACCATTTTCAATCTCCTATAAATAACTATTTCACACAATATTTTTTTTTCACACTTCCAAAACTCAATACACTACATATTTACACTATCTTCTTCAACCTTCAACCAAAAAAAAAAAAATCCGGCTTCAACCTAAACGATGATGGGAACGAAACGTTCTTAGATCTCTTAAACTCCGGGTGGAATAACCCCAGTGCCGGCTCATCTTCAAACCCAAACGCCGGCTCATCTTCAAACCCAAACCCACTTGGCTTATCGCCCCAAGAACTTTACCAACAACATCAACAAATGCTATATTTCGAACAACAACAAGAAGCTAACCTAAACACAAATTTCTCCAATCTCCACTTCACCCAAAATTCACAACAATCTCAAACCGCAACCCATGATGTTCCCGACACTCCAACGTCTCCTCCAAAGAAAACCAAGACCGGGCGTATCAAATGCAAGGCTAGAAAACCAAGAAACTCCGAACCTTTGGAGGATGATGATGATGATGAAGAAAACGTTCACAACATCATCAAACGTTGGAACCCACAAGAGGAAAAATTACTTGCTCAATGTTATGTTGCAGCGACGGATGACTCAGAAGTGGGGAAAAATCAAAGCAAGGATACGTTTTGGCAAAGGGTGCAAAATGAGTTTAGTAGACTCAATTATCAACAGAGAAACAAGGATATGATCCAAAGTAAATGAAAAACGTTGAACCGTGATTGCTCAAAGTTCAACGCGTACTACATACGTTCCCAACGCCTAGAAAAAAGTGGGGAAAATGAATTGGATATCCTGAAACGTGCCTGAGAAATGTATCGTGACGAGCACAAATCCGCTCCTTTTAGCAACGAGGAGACTTGGGAGGTTTTACGGGGTCATATGAAATGGGACGCGCCGGAAGGAATTGATTTAACCGGCGATGAACAACCAAGCCAAACAAATGAGGCGTTGTTTGGTCATGATGAACAAGCATGGCCAATTGGAAGGCGTGCTTCAAAGAAAGCTCGATTCGAGAGAACGGGAGGAACGAGCACGGGAGCGACTACGGGAGGAACGAGCTCGTCCCGATTAGTTGAGGCTATGACATCCGAGTATCGTTCGAAAAGGGAAGTGGCTGAAGCCGCGTTTCGGGCAACCAAAGAAAAAGAGGAGACGATAACAAGGCTAAAGGAAATGAAATTTTTGATGACGAACACCGCCGGGCAGGATCCAAACGTGGTGTTTTGGATCAACCAAGAAAAAGCTCGAATTGTGAAAAAATACAACCTCCCAGATCCTCCACAGTAGATTTAGGATTGTCTTTATTTTTATGTTGTATTTTTAATTTCGTTGTTATTTATTTATTTTTTATTTCGTTGTTATTATTATTTTATTTTTTTAATTTCGTTGTAAGTTTTTTTTTTTTTTTTTTTTTTTTTATTTTTTTTTTTTTTTTTTTTTTTTAAGTATGTAATGTTATGTTGTTTAATGAATGTTATGTTTTTAAAAAATGAAGTAATTTATAAGTTAGAGTTGAATTTGAAAATATTTGATATAAAGTTGAGTTAAGGTGTGTTAAAGCTGAGTTATTGTTGGGTGTGTTAAAGCTGAGTTAAGTTAAGGTGTGTTAAAGCTGACGTGGCATGCCTTAAATTTTAAAGCTGAGTTAACTGTTGTGAGTGGCCTAAGAGGAAATCTTCAACAAGATTACACTAGTACACAACTCATGATGGCTTAGGGTGCGTTTGTTTTTTCTTTTTTCCCTCTGAACAGCATCTGAACGACACAAATGTCTGAATCAGTCAGACATTTTGTCGTTCAGACCGTTTGTTTTTGTTTTTGTTTTTTTTTCGTTCAGATGCATTCAGATGCAGTTAGATCTTAATGGTCAAGACCTGAGAGGGGTGTCTTAACACGTCTGAATGCCTCTTGTTGACACAAAATAACCAAAAAAATTTTTTTTTTTCCCGTTCAAACACGAGTTTTTTTTCCTGTTCAGATGCGTTCAGATTCAGACATTTACGCCTCAGATTCAGATTCAGATGTGCGGTTCAGATTCAGATTCAGACCCTCTTAATAAACAAACACCACCTTACTCTCATCTTTCTCCTTCAAAAAAAGTCCCTGCAAACCTTCAAGTTGGTTCGTTTGATATCAAACAAAGGTATGCATGTGGTATGTGTGAAACCACATTTTAGCATGCTTCATGGCTTTTGATCTTGAAACTTGAGGCTCGGACCATGAGACATTACGAAAGTGTTTATGTTGCGTTTCGGGGAAGATTATATGATTATTCCCTAAACGAAATGTAAATAATAACATATTACTGTTTGGATAACTATTTCAAAATAATGATTTCGTGTGTTTTCTTAGAGAAAAAACACAAATTTGCAAAACAAGATTGAGACGTATTTTTGAAAACGTTGTTTCAAGAGATGGAAAAATATTCAGCCTTACAAGCACCATTGTAAATAATCAATTACAACAAAGAGTGTATTCTAGTTCACTTTAGAAGGTGCCACTGATGATTTTTGCACCATAACAGTGACAAAGGTATGAAGCCAATATGGTAATAGAGTCATAGTGCAAAACTCAATCTAGGCACTTGCAAAAAGATACGAGTCGAGTGGCTGCAAAAAACTCAATCTCGACACTCACAAATTAAGGATCCACAGTTGTTTCTTTTTCATGGATCGGAATTGAAATTAGTATACAAAATCTAATTATGTTTTTGCATAGATGATCTTTAGTTGATTTTGGAGCTTGCTGACAGGAGTTTAATTACTAAATTGACAATCTCAAGTAAAACTAATATTTTTAAGCTTGTTGTAATCGTGATCGGTTTGCAATGACTCAATCCTTCTTCATGTTACCCCCTCCTGTAATGATAAGAAAATGTATAAAAACATACAACAACATCATATCTAGTCGTCAACGATACAAAAGTATGTTAATTCGAGGTTGTGTAACAACTATAATAAAGGTTTGCAACATGATACGCTGAAACTCCCATGAATCCAATTATACACATTCTAACGAATAATCAAGAAATAATAGAATTATGAACCCAAATGAGATCCCTCTATCGATACGTACACGATGATCCTTCAAGTTACCTGTAAACCTTTGGCACTTCTCTATGCTATGTAATATAGATCACAACCCAACTTGATCTTTTCCAAAAATTTATTCCTGAATTATTAAAAGTTTAAAACTATTTCGGACCGATTGCATACATAATTTAAACTTTATTTCTAGTAAAGTTCTTAAGGAAAAATGTCATTTAATAACAATCACGTTTCATCATTGTTCTACTAAATCACTCGTACTTTATTTCAACTATAAAAACCACTCAAGTTTTAAAACTGTTTCACTAAAGTCACTCAAATTTTTTTTCAACTGCAAAAACCACTCAATTTTTAATGTCGTCAAACTTTTTTGATTTTTATAAGGAAATTGATAAAAAGTTATTTTTTAGAGTTGTCTTTAAAGTATTTAGACATACATCAATCACTTGTACCTTGAATAATAACCGGCCTCCTGAATTTTACTTCTCACGACTAATTATATATACTACAAAATAATAGCCAAATTAATAAGTTTATGTTCCTTTTGTTAAATAAATGTTCAAAATTTTCACAATCTTAGAACAATATTTAAACTTGAGTGGTTTTTGTAACAAAAACAAAGTTTGAGTTACTTTAGTAGAATAAAATTGAAACTTATTTATTATTTCATGAAATTCACCATTCTTTTTATTGTTGTGATAGTTGATACTTGATTAAAATGAATAACCTTAATATCGCAAATACAACTGTTTCTCGCTACAAAATCTCATTGTTTATGCACAAATACTCGCCTAGTTGCTTATAACCCGACTTACTTTACAAAAAAAAATGTAAAAAAAGCATACATTGAATGATATAATATAATTAAAAATACACCTTGTTGGATGTAAAACGGATCCCATAACGGCATAACAAACAAACCTCAAATCTAACATATATGGTTGTGAGTTACTTCTTGACAAGAGGGGTATAAGAGTTATGGGTTAACTCAGTTATGATGTGAACAAGAAGAATGCAAGTTATTTGGTTTTAACTGCTCAAAAACTCTTTATCACCCCTTTTTCAAGCAGGGTAATTACCAATTTACCATTACCATATCATACTTTATGGACTATATTTCGGTGTTTATAAAGAGAATGGTAATTTCTATATACAGTACATTTAACACGTTTGTGGACATTGTTGTTATAGTGTAGTAGATATTTGTAGTTGTTGTATACATCTATATATTATCATTTGGGAAAAAATAGCATGTGGATGTGTTGGAGTTGTGGCAAGAGCTTGGTTCTTATCACTTTCAAGTGGAAGGGGTCTTGAGACTGAGCCACACTTCCTGTACGATCATGTCTTTCTTTTTCTTTTTTTTCTTTTTTTTTTTTCAAGCTTTGGCAAATTACCAAAAAGACCCCGCAAATATTTGGTTTTCGTTCCATCAAATTAAAACATAGATTTCAATTAAGTGGGAGCATGACCAGTAGTTTTGATTTAATATGATATGCAAGAACTATTCTTTGGCTATCTTTTTATACCATGTTACAAATCAATCAAACCATATTAATAAGAAGAAGGATGTAACTTATTCCGTTTTAACCATATAAAACAGTAATTTCTATCGTCTATTTTTTAAGCATGGCATTACTATATTAATATATTGTATTGTATATAAGGAGAAGCTTCTCTGTTTAAGTAAATATGATTAATGCCGTAAAATAAACATAGTGGTTTGTGTTGCTAGCTTGTTACCCCCTCACGTAGCATGATAAGAAAATGTATAAAAACATACAACAACATCATATCTAGTCGTCAAAGATACAATTATACAAAAGTATGTTAACGCGAGCTTTTATTGTGTAACAGCTCTCATGAGATCCCTCTATACATGTTGAGCCTTCAAGTTACCCATAAAACTTTTGGCACTCTCTTTATATATAAAGTATTACTTTAAAGGCCTACTATTATGTCTTATGTAGATCACATCTTTTTCGAAAGACTATTCCTGGATTATGATTGAATCATTTTTTTTTTTTTAATATGTAAAATTTATTTCTCTATTTTTCATCTCATTTATAAATCTATAAACTTGTGATACTTAGGGTATGTTTGGTAAAAAGCAGTAGTAGTTAGCAATAGAGAGAAACAGTAGCAGTAAGCAGTAGCAGAAAGGAATAGCTGTTTGTTTTAATAAAGCGTTTGGTAACATAGTTGTATTGTTATATTTATTAATTGTAAACGCTAGTTGCTAGTAAATGCTCCTTCAAGTAGAATTTTGATTTGGAGCGTTTAGAAAAATTAGGACGGCTACTTGCTTGTTGCCAAACAGGCATTGTGTACAAAACGCTAACGCTATTTGCTAGTTGCTTTACAACGCTCAGACGCTTACCGTGAAACATACCCTAGTTAATGATTGTTCCGAATTGTTATTAAAACTGTTTATACTTTTCAAACACTTGGAATAAGATACTCAACTTGATCATAAAAAACTACATGCATCTATCATATCAAAAGTCAAAACATATCAATCATGTGCACCATCTTCAACTTCATCAATATATGAAATGGGGTAAACGTTTCATAGAACTTTAAAAATTCATTTCAATCCTCTCAATATCACAAGATATTGATCCTCATTGATTTCAAAAAGTTTTTATTTATTATATTCAATCAAATATCATTTGACAATAGTAATGGCGGGAATAAGTTTGATTATTGAACTATTGAGGAAAAATCCTAAAGTTAATGGTCTAACCTTGCATTCGACTGGCTTATACTCCACCACCATTGCTGCCACCTCCGCAGCTGTGTATGTTGCTTGTGTTTTCTATTCATAAACTAGTCTTGGTTTTTGTTATCATTTTGTAATTTCTCTGAGGGAAATGGAGAACTGCCCACAACGTTTTTTACAGACACTGATGATTCGATGAAACAGTTTTGGTGGAAGAGGATTTGCTTATTGTGATGTGGGTCATACTCCTCCTCTTTTGACTGCATCGGAAACCGTCGGGACTAAAGAGTATGACATTGAGCTAAAGCCATTGCTCTCAGCTTTTCACTTGAGACCATTTGCATTAAGATCAATGAGGTGTTTCTTTATGTTCTATTTAACTCTATTGCAATCTAATATAGAAGAATGTGCCAATATTTCCATACATGACTTGGTGGGTGAGCATCAAGATGTGGACTATATTTGATATGAACCAGATCGATAATAAGATAACAAGAAGAAAATAAACAAGATAGATGGTTTATATTCATGGGATTAACCGACCCCCCGATGGTTTATATTAATGAGATAAACCAACCCCCGATATTGATAACCAAATCAATAATTCATATTATTCAACATAATGAAAATTACAACCCTGATGCCCTATTTATAATAAAAGACACCCTAATACTAATCTTGTAGAACAAGATATAATCTTTACCTTAAATAAACAATATCTACTAATTAAATAGCAATTATACTTATCTAACTAATAAAATACTGATGATAACTATAATAATATAAATATTATAGTCTATAGGGTTGTATCAATACTCCCGCCCCCAAAAACACCTTGTCCTCAAGGTGTTGCTTAAAAATGCAACCTCATCAATCCCAGGATCCCAAACTCTTCTTTGAACCACTATCTTCTCATGCCAGTAAGCAAGAAGCTCAAAATGTTGAAACACGTGAATGGAAATCAACCCATTGATATTCCAGTTTCTTCCTAGTTGATGGTAAGTGATCCCTGGATTGCAAGTTCTTCTTTTTTGTCCCCTCCCTAGATCACAATGAAGTCCCTCAAAAGCCCTTACATCAAACCCAACACGAACTTCCAAGTCTGCCCAAGTTGTCTTCCTGATATCTTGGTTGTTTACTGATTCCAGAATTCCAATGCATGTGCCAGTGTCTTTTCCCTTCAAATCCTCAAGTATATTGTCAGTTTGTGGTAGGTTTTCCCCACCATATCCATCAACAACTTCTGAATCTGTGACATGAAAACCTTTATCACCGTTGTCTTTCACCTCTTTTTTCACCTCCCCGCTACTGGTATAACTTTCCTTACTCTTTTCTTCATTCATGGTTTTGGTAACTGTTATAATATGTAGTTCTGCTGTCTTACTCTCCTTGTTCACTTCATTGTATCCACAAAAATCATATTATCACCTCCTTGTGTTTGTTGAAATTGTAGTAATAAACGTCTTTTAAATCCATCCCACGAATAGAACGGATTTTGACCCTTACTCCAACGATACCAAGACAAAGCCTCACCTTCCATACAAACTGCAGCAGCTAGTAATTGTTGTTCCCTTAACACGCTTAGAGATAACTAAAAGGTTAATCTAATTGTATTTATGACTGATACAATGTATTTTGAGTAATTGCAACTTATAAGTAAAACGTAAATATAAAAACACAATGTTTTTCAACGTTTAAATTCTTATTAGAAATCAATCAAAGAATCTATTACCCAAGTATTTTGCGGAACAAACACTTGGGATTGAACAGACAAGGTATGGTGTGTCTCCTATCTAAACTCAAGCTATGCTTAAGTGGTAACAATATCGACCAACTGATCTATCTCAGGGATTGGTTACTCTTTGTAGGAGAAAAGGGGTTTTGTGAAAGTATAAGCTTTTAATGCACAAACACCTAACCCACTTTTCTCCATCTATTTGCTATTTATAGGCAAACATCTAAGAGTCCTGAAGATTAAAATACATAAAGAATAAGAAGGCGTGTCTGACAACTACAACAATATTTGTCATTTCCAAGAACCAATAGGAATGCTCCAAAAAGTCTTCGAGTGTCAGTTCTGACACTTCTTGACTTTTAGCCGCTTTAGGGATGGTTTGTTTCTGGCCCGATAAGACTTGTCCTTATCTCTTCAAACTCATCTCGCTCAATCCCGCCTTTCTTTCAGGCTTCAGGTTCTTCAGTCTTCGCCTTCAGTCTTCAGTCTTCAATCGCTTATTGTTGTTGAGGAGACTGGGGTTCAGTGAGTTCTTGTCCAACACTCACTGAACCCCTTACCTTCTTCTTTGGCTTAAGTAACACTTCAGGGAGTTCTGCCTCACTGTGTGGTGAGTCTTTCTTCTTAGATTCGCCCTGAGCATCTTGAAGGTAACTCACTGAGTGACTGTTCACTCAGTGACTTAGAATGTTTTCGGTTTAATTAACACTTAGCTTAATTTGTATTCAAATCCTGTTTTAAGGATCCTTGGGTACTGACGGACCCAACAATCTCCCCCTATTTGGATATAAATTATGCTTAAGTGTTTTGATCTGTTATGAGTTAGCTAATGACTTCTTCTCATACTGAATATACTAGAAAGTTATTAAGGACACTGAAATAATAAAAACATGGGCCATCAATTTTATTTATCATTTACAAAGGTCCTAACAACTAAACAAAGTACAGGATAGTGGTGGTGTTGCAGATTCATCAGTCTAACTTGTAACCAAGGGCTTCAAGCTTTGGTCTCTTAGATTCCAGCTCATGTTGGTCAGGATGTTCTTGGATCTTGGTTCTCAGGTCATGACAGAACCTCACATTTTCAGGACTCTGTATTGGGGAGGCCATCATGAGGAAACCAAGCATGGCTTTGATTCCAGCCTGATCAATGTCACTCCATCTTTGGAAGGATGGGTCTCCAAACACATCAGTGAAGAAGAGACCTCTCTCAGGTTGTTCGATGACCAAGTTGTTCACAAATGTAACTCCTTCAGGGAGGGCTCTGTTGCATTCAAGGCCAGGAACTTTGATCTCAGGCTCAGATTCAATTTGCTTCCTCTTTCTTCTAGAGGACTGAGAGGGAGCAGGCTGATTGGCTGGAATTGGGAGAAGAGAGGGAATACCAAGTTCATCAGGTGTTGTTTTTAGTTTGTCATATCTTAGCCTCAGGGATTTCATCAGATCTTTGACAACCACGTTCTGCTTTTTCACTATGATTGGACCCAATTCATCCAATTCAGTGATCCCAAAGTCATAGAATCTAAAGGGATCATGAACTTCAAAGTCTCTCTTTTCTGGACCTCTGAAGACACTAATGACAACAGGTTTGGTATTTTGATGAATCTTGACATCAGTGATCGGTTCTGGTCGTAATCTGCTTGTCATAGCCCACTGGTACCTCTTAATTTTCTTTTTCCTTATCTCTTCAGCCTTTTTCAATCTTTCATCCCTTTTCTGCCTGAGAGCAATCATCTCAGCATCCTGAGCTTTTATAAAGCTCTCACCACCTTTTCTTCCAGCAAGGGATTTTGGTTGTATTTCAACCTCTTCACTGACCACTTGGATGAGAGCTGACTTGTTCAGCCTTTCTTTTTCAGCTACTTTCTTTAACCCCTCTTCTTTCTCCATATGAGCCTAAATTTCAGCCGCAGTGAGATGATACAACACTCCATTTATTTCATAAGGGACCTTGACTGGTTCATCAGGGTCTGGCCTTCTCTCTGAGGAAGCAGGAACCAATATTGTAGGATCAGGTTCTGTTATTGTGAGAATGCCTTTGCCTTTATTATGGTGAGTTGATGATGGGGTTGTTTCAGGAGCATGAGTTGGTGGTATCTCCCCCTCAGTGTGAGAAGGAGGTTGTTGGCTGGATGATGCTTCAGTGACTTTCTCCCCCTCAACTGTTGCTTGAGCCATCGTGAGAGCAAGAGTTGGAGTGCTCACTGAAGTTGAGGGAGCAGCATGACCTTTAAATGCCTGTTAGATCTCAGTCATCATTGTTTTGATTTTTGAGGTGTCTTGCTGAAGAGTGGTCACTTTTGCCTCAAGAGACGCCTGAGAGGTCTCTATAGCAGTCATTCGAGGTCCAAGATTCCAGGCCAAGGAATTCGAAGACTTAGCTCAAGATGCTAAATGTGCCTCCATAAGAACCAGGGAAGACTTGATGGAGTCCACTGAAGAGCTGAGACCCTAAAGGTTTGAGGATGTCAGCATGTTGACAAACTTAGTGAACTGAGCTGACTGTTGCTGATAGGTCTCAGAAGCCAGAAAAATCTTATTGTTGAGCTCAGGGTCATCTTTTACTGACTCTTGAATAGTTGCAACGCTCTTCGTAATGTTGGAAAGAGTAGCGTTGAACATTTTAAGATTTTGATCAAGAGTTGTCAAGGAGTAGGAAATCCCTGATTGTTTCTCATTAATGTCATCATGATAAGCTTCAACGGATTCCTTCAGGTTGACATAATGAACTGCAGCTTCACAATGTTGATCAAAGATTTCTTCAGTGAGCCCTTGAAAAACAGCATTGTTGGCTTTCTGCAAGAACTTGACCAACTGTCTTTCAGTGAGAGGAAGAATATTGTCATACTTCCTGAGGTTGGCTGGGCAGGATGATTCAGAGTTCGATGAATGATCAGCCTGAGATGCTGATTCTTCAGCCTGTGGTGGAGAAGACTGATGCGATTGTTTATAGTGGGTTGAGCATCAGTGTCCAGATCATCACATGCCTCAAAAATTTCTTCCTCACTGTCATTGCTGAGCTCATCATCAAAAAAGAGAACAGCCTAAAAATCTGCCATGGACTGAATCTGCA
Organism: Artemisia tridentata subsp. tridentata; assembly: GCA_021014915.2. NCBI lineage: Eukaryota > Viridiplantae > Streptophyta > Magnoliopsida > Asterales > Asteraceae > Artemisia > Artemisia tridentata. Next base: position 456,037,654 of record CP139509.1, read on the forward strand.
ACTGGGTGTGGCCAGGTCCTGACCCTGCCATAATAACTGAGTGGGTTTGCTCAGCCTGGCTTTTGGAGTCAGTTCTCGAGGGAATGGATCCGCCTTGAGAGGGTTGTGGTTCCATATCAGTGGGTGGTTGCATGCCCCCTGAGTCTTTGTCCCCATGTGTGCCTTCAAGCACTGGTAGGTGTTTTCCAGTACTATCAATAGGCACACTTTGTGATTGTTGGTAGACCACCTTCCCATCAGGGTTGTACTGCCCTTTTAGGGATTTAGGATCCTTGACTCCCTGAGACTCTTAGTGTGATTGCTCAGAGCCGTGAACGAGATGTGATTGGGTGTGGGTCCCCTTCTCAGTAGAGTAGTGTTGCCTTACCGAGGATTCAGGACCCTTTACTCCCTCAGGCACAGATTGTGATTTATCTGTTCCTTCATCTGGATGTGATTGGGTGGAGGTTCCTGACCCCACTAACTTGTGTATGTCAGTAGAGCCATGAGGAAGGGTTTTGCCCGAGGATACTGAGGATGATTTCTCAGTATCCTCCATTGGCGTTTGTTTTAAGGTCAAGAGGGTCTCAATGATGGGTGTCTCTGAGGTCTTGGCCATTTTTTCCCCTTCTTTGGGTTCTGAGGCAGAGGTCTCAAGGACGAGTGATTTGGGTTTAACCACCTTCTTGGACCCAGCCTTCTTTTTCTTCTTCTCCTTTGTAGGAGAAGGAATGGGTGAGATAGCGTTTGCACCCTGAATGATTACCAACATGTAGTCGGTCAGGGCGACTGGTTGTACTCAGTAATACCACTCGTATAATTGGCCTTGTATAGGACGTCAGGTTTAGATCCTTGAGCGTCAGGCCTAATATACTCAGAGCCAAGTAAGTCCTGAAGCATACAGGAAATGAACCTAGGGTAAGACATGTGTCTTTGCCTAGATTTTCCTAAGAGCTTGGCCACGAGGTCACGGAAGATTATTCCTCCGATGTCTATTTTTCTACCCTCCAGGAGACTGAACACCATCAATTGTTGTGATGAGTTCAATTGCTCCGTGGAGGATTTATTTCCCCCAAGGACCTGAATGACAAAAGTCACCAGGATCCTCCAGATAGGATGGAACCAGGTTTTGACGATGGGCGCTTTGGCCAAAAGGGTTCCTGAGGCCACATTAGGTTGTTTTGGGTCATGTGGCCCTAGTAAAAGCAATTCGGCCTTTACTTCTTGGTCAGTGGGGTTGGACTCACAGTTCTCAGTGAAATCAAGACCTGTGGCCTTGATGAAGGTTGGGTAATCTAGGGAGAGGGTCCTTCTCCCATTCATCACTGAGAACGTGTTAATTGAGTCTTTGGTGTCTTCAGGGCTAGTTGCCACTGCTGTACACCGGAATTCCCTCAAATACTCAATGTATATGACTGAGGGGGTCTTTGTGAATGCCGTAGCAAGAAAGCAGTTTTGAAGGTATTTAACTACATTCTTGTACACCTAAAACTTTTGGGGGTAGGCAAAGTTTCCTACCACGTTGTTCTTGGTCATGTCTACGCCCTCGATGAGGAATTCCACATTTGGGGCGTATTTGATAGCTTTAGATGTAGCCATTTTTTTTGTTGGGAGGTCTTGGGTTTGCAAGAATAAAAAAAACTGGTATGGGTTTCTAAAGATTAAACACACACACAAAGTTTTTGTTTTGAAAGAAAAAAGGGCAAGAATTTGCTTAAGATTTTCTAAAAAAAAACGTGTGTGTGTTATTTTGTTTGGGGGTATTTATAGGGAAGTGGAGTGGAGGGTGTTTTGGGCATTAAGCGGTTTTTAATTTCTCAAAAGAGATTTTTGAAAACTGTTTTGTATAAAAACGTTTGAGATCCGCATTTAATGCTCAACCACTCCACTTTCCCTATTTTGCGCAACTGTTGAGGTGAACAGTTGTGCCGTCTGCAAAAAGTGTGATTTGCAGGGTTGAGTCATCACATATTTGTTATGTGATTGGAAAGGCATTAAATGCCAAGTGGGAAAATGAGGGCCCATGAGGTGTATGCCAGAAAGGAAAAAGAACAAATATTCTTATATTAAATAAGAATTCAGTTATCAACCTTGAACATTTACTAACTAGATACTTAGAGCAATTAAGTTAGCATTGAATATCTTCTGAGGGCCCTGAATGACTCTTCATTCAGTGAACCTGCTTGATCAGGACTTGGGTTTAGTTCCTGAGGTTCAGGGGTTCAGGGTAGGTGATTCAGTGATCTTTTTCACTGAGGAACACATTGAGTCAGGGACATGGGGTTTTCAGAATTTACACTTAGTTGGATGGATTCAATCAGTGGACTGATTCTCAATATCCAACATTCCTAGTTCAGCTTTCAGTCTTGTGAAAGTTGGTTCGTCCAATGGTTTGGTGAATATATCAGCTAGCTGATATTCAGTAAGAATGAAGTGTAATTCAATGTCACCATTCATGACATGGTCCCTGATGAAATGATATCTAATATCAATGTGTTTTGTTCTCTGATGAAGAACATGGTTGTTTGAGATGGCAATTGCACTTGTGTTATCACAAAAGATGGGAACCATCTTATACTAAATTCCATAGTCAATGAGTTGACTTTTCATCCAGAGTACTTTTGCACAACAACTTGCTGCTGCAACATATTCAGCTTTAGCTGAGGACATGTCAACTGATTGTTGCTTCTTAGCACTCCAACAGAGTACTTTCCCACTAAGGATTTGGCAGGAGCCTGAGGTGCTTTTTCTGTCCATGTTGCATCCAGCATAGTTAGAGTCTGAGTATCCTTTGAGATCAAAGCCTGAACAGTTTGGATAGTATAATCCAAGGTTTGGAGTACCTTTTAGGTACCTGAGTATCCTTTTCACAGCTGTGAGATGAGATTCTCTTGGGTCAGATTGATATCTGGCACACAAGCACACTGAGAATTGGATGTCAGGCCTTGATGCAGGTAGATACATCAGTGACCCAATCATTCCTCTAAAAAGAGTTTGATTCACTGGTTTTCCAGTAAGGTCAGGACCAAGGTTGTTTGGTGGAACCATGGGAGCTTTGACTGAGGCACAGTCACTGAGCTCATACTTCTTCAGTAGGCTTCTGACATACTTCTCTTGACTGATAGAGGTTCTTTTATCAGTCTGCTTGATTTGCAGACCAAGGAAGTTAGTCAGTTCTCCCATCATGCTCATTTCAAATTTCTTTGCCATCAGTTTTTCAAACTGTTTGCAAAGTTTATAACTTGTTGAGCCAAAGATGATGTCATCAACATATACTTGTACCAGTATGACATCATTATTTGTCCTATAGATAAACAATGTGTTGTCTATCTTGCCTCTGACAAATTTATTTTGGATCAGGAAGGCTGAGAGAGTTTCATACCATGCTCTGGGAGCTTGTTTCAGTCTATAAAGGGCTTTGTTAAGCTTGTAGACATAGTCAGGAAACTCATGGCTTTCAAATCTAGGAGGTTGCTGAACATAAACTCCTTCTTTCAGTGACCCATTTAAGAATGCACTTTTAACATCCATTTGGTACACCTTGAAGTTCATGTAGGTTGAAAAAGCAAGGAAGATCCTGATGGCTTCCATCCTTGCCACTGGTGCAAATGTTTCTTCATAGTCAATGCCTTCTTGTTGGTTATAGCCTTTGGCTACAAGTCTGGCTTTGTTTTTAATGACTATGCCATTTTCATCAGATTTATTTTTGAACACCCATTTCATGCCAATGACTGAAACATCTTCAGAACATTTGACCAAGGTCATTACCTTGTTTTGTCAAATTGTTCCAGTTCATCATGCATGGCCTGAACCCAACTTGGATGATTAAGTGCTTCCTTGACACTTTTGGGTTCAATTGTGGAGATGAAGTCCACAAATAGTCATTCATTGGCTGAGGCTGCTCTTAGTTGTGCAGCCATGCTTTTAGTGAGCATGCCTTTAGTAGGCTCCCCAATTATATTCATAAGTTCTATATCCTGAGACCTAGTCCAACTGTCCTGAGGTCTTGGGAACTGATTAGAACTTGTAGAGGCCTGATGGGTAGGGTCAGGATTAGACACATGATGGTCTTCAGCATCTTGAGTGTCTGAGTGGGTTGACTCATCACTGTGATTGTTTGGTTCCTAAGCACTGTGTTCAGACTGAATGATTGCATCAGTACTTCTTTGTGCTTCAACAAACTCAGTGATGGTTGGGTAAGGAAGGTTGTGAGGGATAATGTAATAGGAGATGTCAGCATTTGCTTAGAACTGAGTGGAAGGACCATTGTCAGGATGATGTTCATCAGGAGGGTATTTTGATGAATCATCAATGCCTATCTCTTCCACTGAGGTGTTAGACACACTGATTGCATCAGTGCTCTCATCAAAGGTAACATGGAATGTTTCCTTAGTTTGCTGTCTCCTAGTGTTGAATACCCTGAAGGCCTTTGAGACAAGAGAGTATCCTAGGAAGTATCCATCATCAGCTTTGGCATCAAATTTCCCTAAGTGATCCTTGTGGTTATGAATAAACACAGGACACCCAAAGACATGAAAGTAGCTGATGTTTGGGATCCTTCCTTTGAATAACTCATAAGGGGTTTTGCTATGTCTCATGACAATGATGGATCTGTTTTGTGTGTAACAGGCAGTTTTTACTGCTTCAGTCCAGAAGTGTTTAGAAAGGATTGATCCATTTAGCATTGTCCTAGCTGCTTCAATGAGTGTTCTATTTTTCCTTTCAGCCACACCATTTTGTTCAGTTGTGTAAGGAGAGGAAAATTTTTAGGAAATTCCTTTCTCATCACAGAAACCTTCAAGTTCATAGTTTTTGAACTCTGTTTCATTGTCAGTCCTAATCTGTTTGACTTTGATGTCATTTTGATTTTCAATGTTCCTGACAAAGGACATGATTGTTTCAGCTGCCTGACTCTTTTTGATCAGGAAGTAAACCCAAGTGTATCTTGAGTATTCATCCACAATGACCAGAGTATACTTCTCATGGTTAATGGATCTAGGACTGATGGGCCCAAAGAGATCCATATGGAGAAGATGAAGGCAGTTCCTGATGGAAAAGTTTGTTTTGGTTTTAAAGGATGCTCTATGATGTTTACCTTTTTCACAGGCAGAGCATGGTTTATCCTTTGAAAACACAAGTGATGGTAAGCCAAGGACCTTGTTTTGTTTCACAAGATTGTTTATGTTTTTGAAGTTCAGGTGGGAGAGTCTCTTATGCCAAAGCCAGTTGAGGGTTTCAGTGGCCTTAGTAAAAAGACAAGTTCCATTCTGAGTAAGACTAGACATGTCTAACACAAAAACATCTTGTCTTCATGGTGCAATAAGGAAAACTCCCTTATTTGCATTGAAGATGGTTCCTTGCTTATCATCAAACTGAACTATGTATTTTGCATCACATAGTTGACTGACACTGATCAAGTTGTATTTAAGACCATTAACATAAGCTATCCTAGTAAAGACTATACCATTGCAGTTTACTGTGCCATAACCTTCAGTGAGACATGATGAATTATCAGCAAATATCACTTTGGGTCCTGATTCATCCATATATTTGTGCAGATACTCTTTCACACCAGTCACGCTCCTTGAACATCCACTATCTAGATGCCAAACAGGCTCCCTGGCATGCCTCTACACAAATGGTAAACTAAGTTAGTTCTTTCTAGGACTGCACATCTTGGAGGGCTTGACTTTGGTGGTCTTTCTAAAAGTGACAATTGATTCATGGTCAGTGGTTGAGTGGACTGAGCTACCACAGGTTTTGCATTTGATTGCAGAGGTAGACTCAGTAGACTGAGAGGATGACTTGGTCATATCTCTTCTGGTCTGAATGACCTTATCATGTCCTGAGGTGTCATGAGTGGGATCTCCACAAATTTCACAACTATTGTCCATTAGACAATCCTTAGGAAGGTGGTCATTGAATCCACAGTGAGGGCAAGGTGCAAAAGGATTGGTCTTTTGTTTTTGTTTCTGTTTAGAATCAGAAGGGTATTTTAAAGCCTGAGCTTTAAAGCCTGCCATCTTTGATGTGGCTGTGTATGATTTATGATCAGAGGTCCTGTGATCTTCCTTTTTGCAAATCATGCAGTAAAGGATTCTATAACAATCATCAGTGAAATGATTGGTAAAGTGACATAGCTTACATCTTTTCAGGGGTTTGGAGGGTTTTGGTTTGGTGCTTGAGGAAGCTGATTTTGGTTCCTTCTTCTTGGATTGAGAAGGTTTCTCAGAAGATTCAATCTTCTCACTCAGCTTCCTGACAAGCTCAGCCAACTGATCAATTTTTGAATCAGGGCTTTCAGTATTTACTTCAGAAAGGACTGAAGTTGATGAGTCATCAGTATGTACTGAGACTTCATGGGTTTGCCTTTTCAGGATGGTTTTTCCCATTCCTGGATTCTCCTTTGGAGAATACTGAGAGTAGACCAATGGTGGGAGGTCTGAGCATGGTGCAACACCCTAAAGGATATTCAGTGGTGGGAGTGGTGTGAATGACTCTGATTCAGACTCATTGACTGACTCAGTACTACTGGGTTAGTCAGTGAGTCCAAGCATATTTTTCAGAGCCTGACATTCAGGAAGCAAGATTTTTCCAGTCTCAAAGTTTGGTAACTTACTGACTGGGTTGTCCCTGACAATCCACTCATTTGACTTGGGTCGCATTTCTTGCTCAAAAGATATGCCAGCTGGAACAAAGGCCATTTCACTGTGACTTTCACTGGGGGTTTCAGTGAGATGGTCAATTCCTATAGTTTTCTTAGGAATTAAACCAACAGTATCAGAAACCTTGGGGTTCTTTTTAGTCCAGCCTTCAATGACAGCCTTTTCTTTGTTAAGTTCATTTTGAAGAGCTTGATTTTGCTTCAAAATCTCAGTGTTTTGAATTTATTGTGTAATATTTTCTAACTTGGCTTGTTTTAGTACAAGCAATTCATCTCTACACTTATTCAATTCTAACACAAGATAGTTATATTTTGAAAGCAAGTTAAGCCTTTGTTCTTCAACAAACTTAAGATCTACACAAATATAATTCATATAGGACTGCCAGTCAGAATTATCATCCATAGAAAGTAAAGTGTTTACCTTCTTCATGGTTATGTTCACCCACTCTCCATTCCTTGCATGGCTTTTTCCAACAGCCACCTGATCACCTTCAGAAAGTGCCATCAGTGCACTCACTCTAATTTCCTCATCTTCTGAGGAGACCTCTTCTTCATTTTAGTCATAAGCTTCTGCTACAAGAACCTTCTTCTTTGTCTGAACAGGTTTGGATGTTTGTGCAGCCTGAGACATTGAGGGATTAGTTTCAAGAAGTGCAAGTTTAGCCTTAGCTTTCCTATATTTAGCTTCAAAGTCTTTTTGACCCTTTTGAACATTACTGTTTTGAATATGTTGGGTCGACCGAAGCATTCTAGGTTGGAACTTGCGAGTTCCTGAGGAACTGTTTCCAGAAAATTTATAAGAGGGTTCTGAGATGGTTTTTGAATAACAGTCTCTAGCAAAATGACCCTTTTTACCACAATTAAAACATTTAGTGGTTTCATTTGCTTTAGCTTTTGAAAAGTTGGACTGATTTCTTTTGATGAAACGTTTTGAATTAGCAAGGAGTGCCCTTTCTTGGAATTCCAAGTTTAAATCATTTAGGTACTCATCACCAGTTCTTTCATCAAACTCATCTTCAGAATCCTCTTGAAAATCCTGCACAACACCATTAGAATAAAAGGCAGTTGGTATGGGTGAGGAGGTCAAGGCCTTTTTGGTCTCAAGAGCTTTTGAGTCTGGGTATCTCCTAGAGATTAAGTTGTCTTCATAGACAAACTTCCCATAGATCTCAGGGAGCTCAAGGGTCTGAATGTGATTAGCATTCCTGAGGCCTTGTGAGAAGTTTAACCACTTCTCAGGGAGACTGTTGACAAAGCCAACATTTGTCTCATGATTAGACAAAACTAAACCATCATTTGATAGTTCGTTTATGAGGGTCTTGTATTTGGTATATGTATGAGAGAGACTTTCAGAGTCCTTTGCTCTGAAAGTGTTATACTCAAGTTTTAGATCCATGATCCTATTTTCCTTGGTATCTGAGGGACCTTCAAAGCTATTGATCAAGTCATCCCAAGTTTGCTTGTGTTGGGTTTATTAATTTGATGAGACAAAACGACCAAGAATGAAACAAGAGGGACTTAATATGACAAAGGAAGAAACTTGTAGAGAAAGAAAAGATTCGTAGTAATCTTTTATTATGTTAGTTTATTTCTTTGTAAACCCTAAATCTCTATTATATAAAGAAATCAAGGGTACAGGTTTTATATTAAGTCTTCCACAATGTAGATTATCAAAAGTGTGTGTGTGTGTTCTAGGGCGTAAGATGTAAACGCCTAGAACTAGTTTGTTTCACTTCAAGATCAATTCATTGATCCTTGTTATAGATTAGATAACACGTTATTAATATAATTGAAGTGATGTTTGGTGAAAACTTTGTGTCAATAACTGTGATTTGTTTTAATTCCGCTGTGCATATTTATTCATAGTTATTGTTGAACCCTAAGGCTCAAAACGATCCAAGAACTTATTTGATGATGGCGTGCATAAGTTCTACAGCTTGGCTGTTGAACAGTTGATGACTGATTCCATTATATCGTCAGGAAGACAAGATATAATGATGCTTTTCATGCGTTGGGCTTGATTGACCACCCTTCTCTCATCAATGGTCCACTGAGCTTCAGGCTTGCTTAGCCCCTCAGCAGTCTTTGGGACATAAGGACCTTCTTTGACACAAGTAATGTAGTATGGTTCCATACCAGTCAAGTAGCAAAGCATTCGCTTTTTCCACTTGCTAAATTTACCAGCTTCAAGTCTGGGGGCAACAGCTAAAAAGCTTCCACCCTTTTTATTGACTAGCTAGGGCACATTAATATCAGCCATAGTAGGATCTTGGTTTTAAAAACCTTGAGCACTCTTAGTTTTTGAAAGATTTTATAAACTAGAGGCTCTGATACCACTTGTTATTCCCTCCACACGATTAGAAGTAACTAAAAGGTTAATCTAATTGTGTTTATGACTGATACAATATATTTTGATTAATTGCAATTAATATGTAAAACGTAAATATAAAAACACAATGTTTTTCAACGTTTAAATTCATATTAGAAATCAATCAAAGAATCTATTACCCAAGTGTTTTGCGGAACAAACACTTGGGATTGAACAGATAAGGTATGGTGTGTCTCCTATCTAAACTTAAGCTATGCTTAAGTGGTAACAATATCGACCCACTGAGCTATCTCAGGGATTGGTTACTCTTTGTAGGAGAAAAGGGGTTTTGTGAAAGTCTAAGCTTTTAATGCACAAAAACCTAACCCACTTTTCTCCATCTGTTTGCTATTTATAGGCAAACATCTAAGAGTCCTGAAGATTAAAATACATAAAGAATAAGAAGGCGTGTCTGACAACTACAATAGTATTTGTCATTTCCAAGAACCAATAGGAATGCTCCAAAAAGTCTTCGAGTGTCAGTTCTGACACTTCTTGACTTTTAGCCGCTTTAGGGATGGTTTGTTTCTGGCCCGATAAGACTTGTCCTTATCTCTTCAAACTCATCCCGCTCAATCCCGCCTTTCTTTCAGACTTCAGGTTCTTCAGTCTTCGCCTTCAGTCTTCAGTCTTCAATCGCTTATTGTTGTTGAGGAGACTGGGGTTCAGTAAGTTCTTGTTCGACACTCACTGAACCCATTACCTTCTTTTTTGGCTTAAGTAACACTTCAGGGAGTTCCGCCTCACTGTGTGGTGAATCTTTCTTCTTAGATTCGCCCTGAGCATCTTGAAGGTAACTCACTGAGTGACTGTTCACTCAGTGACTTAGAATGTTTTTAGTTTAATTAACACTTAGCTTAATTTGTATTCAAATCCTGTTTTAAGGATCCTTGGGTACTGACGGACCCAACAGTAATTGCTCCTGTGGTGGAATGCCTTGAATTTCAAAATAACGCTCAACTCTGTATATCTATCCATATGCATCTTCGCTTCAAACACGGGCATCTTCAACTTTCTCATTCGGTTTTCATAATTGTAATTGCGTTCTCTATTCCCATAAAACCCTGGCCCTGTCCCATCCACTTGGTTATCTTTATCATTGTCAAACTCTAGGATTTCATTCGAGTTATTGTCAAAATTAGAACCATGCTCTCTGAATCTAACTGTTTTTCCTCCTCCCTTGTTCTTGTGAATAGAACTCTCTGGATTTTCTCTATCTTCTGGATATGGCAAACCCAAATAATCATACCTTACCCCGGATATATTTGTTACCAGCTTGAAGGCACATGTAGGTTGTTTGAATGCATCAGTATGTTGTGCAAACCCTGCAAACCCTAAAGATGGAATTGACTTAGCTGGAGAATTCTGAGCCTCCGAGGTTGTAAGTAGTTTCACTAATTTCTGATGGCGTTTATCTAATTCAGCTTTTTGTCTAGCTGCATCAGCCTTCAATTCAGCCCTCAAATCAGCTAACCCATAACTAAACTTTTCTTCTAAACTCTGAAACTTGGTTCCAACATCGGTTTTGAAACCTTCAAGGTCAGCGTCAATGTCTGCAACTTTTCTTGTGACAAATGGTAATTTTCATGTTGTTAATTAATATTGAATGAGTATTAATTACTTTTAAGCTAAGCATTTTGTAACCTCTCGTGATTTTCTCTATGAATAGTAAATGTTAATAAATGATTAACGAATCATTACGTTATTTAATAACCATTTCTACCGGTAACAAAAATTTTTTTTGTTATTCATGCTATACTAATTTTAATCACAACGTTACTTGTGATTACCATTTACCTAGAAACGATGCTTACACACAAACCATGATAGTCTAAAATCGCGAAATTATCTAAAACCATTAACGTTTAATACTTAACGTCTATACGGTTCATCAATTAACCAAACGTGATAAAAATACATTCCCGAGCTCACGAAAATTCTCACGAATACTCAGTAACTATATTGGACCTCGACTCAATATCCAATAAATACCAACAGGGCTGCTAGACTCATTAGGCCTCAGCCCAATAATATTACAAACCGAACACAACCAACGGACCCTCATTATTTCTTTTCTTTTCTTCATTGGGCCTAGCCCTCCAGACGAACCCAAACACAAACCCAATCCAACCAAATTTTATAAAATCAATACTTATAAAATGCGACGAGGGACGTTTTCTTTGCCTCATTTTCTCTCGATTCGACATAACAACCATATCATTATTTTGCTCAACTCGATTCTCGACCCAACTAAGAATCGAGTGTGACAAACCACCTTTCAAAATTCGAACATTCGCCTAGTTAAAATTCATCCAAGCTTAGCCGATGACCAACGAGTTGATATTAGTTCCACTTAACTCAAAAATCACATTTTCCCTATAAAATCTCTTCGTTCGATCTACAAACGACTCCACTCGAGCCACAAGAAATCTTGGACACGTTTTCTATGTTGCCTCGACCCTTAAGTGTCACAAACGAGCCACACTTGGTCTTGGTCACCTTCCTACATTTGCTTAAACCTTGGATCATGCCAACGAACACAACCACAAAAACCAACATTAAAAATCTCTTTGTCTCCTTGCTTTTGGTCCTTAGCTGCCGACTAACACACCACAAGAAACCATCATTGCCACTCATGCAATGACTTACTGCCACACTCCATCAAAAAGAGAAATCATCACTAGCACACCTTGAAATTAGTTGACCTTTGAATACACCAAACAAAGCCAAGACAAAACTCCATAATTTTACTTTGTTTCCTTCCTTTTGTTCGAACTAGCATAAGGACGATTCATACTACTAACTCCCTATTTTCATTTCTATAATATGGCACATGCTAGTTTCTAAATCTCCCTATAAATGCATGCATGCATTTGACTAAACATGCACACCAAAAACATATCACATACAAATATTTTCTAAGTCTTAAACCTGCTGATCACGCCTAGCTTTGGCACGAATTGGGAGGTGTTCGAGTCAAGCAACGAGTCACATTTTACTCGACCCTAAATCCTTGAAGTACCGAAAATCAAGCTACACAATTCTTTTGGCCTAACTTAGTTTCGACTTGGTGATTGTTGGGAATTCTGCTAAGGAAGAATTCTACTGATGGTTACTGCTGATGGAATCTGCTGAAGTGTTGGATTCTGCTAAAGAATGTTTCTGCGAAAGTAGAGATTCTGCGTAGTTTGTTTCTGCTGATATAGAAATTCAGCGTACTTTGTTATTAGTTTGGATATGCACGAGTTTTATTAGGAAATTATATAGCATATTTTCTATTAGTTTTTAGATATACGTTTCTTGTGAAACGGTTTAGGGTTTCTAGTGAAACGGATTTAGGGTTCCTTATCTATAAAAGGAACACGTTATTATGTATGATGTACGAGAAAGGAAAAACAAGTTCTTAGTATTAATAAAAGATCCATAGGGGATCAATCGTTTTAGTTATCTGTGTTCTTACTTGTGTTTAATTTCCGCTTTAGAATACAAGTATTAGAGACTTTCTATTAGTGTGTTTGTGATTACATAAACATTACTAACGATCCAAGAGTGCTCAAAGATCTATCAAGGTCTTAGGTTCTACAAGTGGTATCAGAGCCTCGGGAGAGTCTCTGTGATACTAAGAACATTCTTTCTTTACACCCTCTCAACCAAAAAAATGCCTGGATCAGACGATGGATCAGAAGTTAACAACAATAACAACAACCATAACACCACATCTTCATATATGCAACAAATCACTCTCACCAACAGCAATGCAAAGTTCCCATATCTCAAGAAGGAAGAGTATGAATTATGGGCTATGAAGATGCAGAACTGGATCACAAATATTGATTGGAATTTTTGGGAAATTGTCAAAAAGGGAAATAGTTTGAAAAGGCACACCGAAGATGCTGATGGCAAGATTACCATCCTTGGTCCTAAAACTGCTGAAGAGTTTCTAGCTGTACAGAGAGAGCAAAAAGTTAGAACTATTCTCCTTCAGGCTATTCCAAATGATCATATGGGTGACTTTCACTACATGCAGGATGCAAAGGACATCTGGATGGCCATTAAGGCTAGGTTTGGTATGAACGATGAGTCAAAGAGGATGAGGAAATCTATGTTGAAACAACAGTTTCAAGAATTCCAAATCTCTGAGGAAGAAGGTATTCACGAGGGGTATGACAGGTTTCATAAGATTTTGAGTCAATTGAATCAGCTGAAGGCCAGGCCAGACAATGAGGATTGCAATGCAAAGTTCTTGCGATCTTTACCTCCATCTTGGCTGCAAGTGAGCATTGCACTCAAAGCTAAAGGTGGACTGGATATGCTATCTTTTGATGATCTCTACAACAAGCTTAAGACTCTTGAGCCTGATGTTAGAAGTCCCATTCGTGCATCCACTCCCAATTACTCAGCTTTTGTTAGCACCACCTCCAATAAGATGAATCAACCTTCAAGCCCAAGCTCCTCAGTATCATCTTCCTACACCAACAACAGACCAAATTCACAACCACAGTCTAGTGGTGTATTGGAAGATGTAATTCACTCTTTTGTTGCTGATTATGATCATCAGCAGCAACTTGCTTTTGAGGATTTTGATCAAGTGGATCCTCTGGATATGGAAGAGATGAACTTGAAGTGGCAGGTGGCCATGCTCTCAATGAACATCAAAAGGTTTGAGAACAAGTCAGGGAGAAAGTTTGGTTTCAAGGGAAGAGACCCTGCTAGATTTGACAGGAGGAAGGTCAAATGCTATACATGTGGTCAGATGGGTCACTTCTCAAGAGAATGCAAGGATAGGAAGGCTGGTGATGAGGTTAGGTATACTACCTATCAGCAGAATCAAGTGGAAGCTAGGAAAGCTGGAGCTTTGGTCACTCTGGATGATCATGTCAACTGGAAGGTGCATGAACCTGATAATGATGAAGCTTCTGGGCAGAGTGGATTGCTGGCAAGCTGTACTACAGAGGATCAACATGATCAAGTTGCCTTTATGGGCATCTCTCAGGTACATAATTGTGTTTTTGGTTGTAGTGAAAGATATAATGAACTTAAGGAGGCATATGATGAATTAAAACCAAAATATAATGAATGTTATGTTGAAGTTGAGGCTTACAAACAGGCTTTAAAAACTAAAGAAAGACAACAAATTTGGTTTCAGAAGAATCAGACTGCCTATGAAGAAAAGATAGGGGTGTTAGAGAGAGATTTACTATGTACTACAAATGAACTAAAATGTTGTGAAAAGGTAAAAGCTAAACTAGAGTTGGAGAATCAGGAACTAAAAGAGAAACTAGAGCAGGAAATAGCTTGTCATAAAATTTGGTTAATGTCAGGTGATAAGTTATCTAACTGTCTCTATAATAGTCAACCTGTAAACTCTAGTATAGGTCTAGGTTTTAAAAAATATGTTGGTTTAGAGGCTAGGTTTGACATGGGTAAACCTACACCAGCAGGCTTAGCAAACTTTGTTAAAGAACGAAAATTACATGCTGTGCCTGGACCTATTAGAGGAGAATTCATGCCCACTACCAACACCTCCTCAGACTTTGATGGATCACACCATCTTTATGGCAAAAAGTCAAGTGACTTGCCAGACCCTGATTCTAATTCTACTGACTATGTCTCTTGTTCTTCTAGTGACAAGTCCTCTGACCAAGGGTCTACTACCAGTTGTGATTCAAGTGAAAAGTCAGACCTTCCCAAGACCTCACCAAAGTCTACACCCAAGACTCCCTACAAGTCTATTAGAGTTGCTGCTGAGGAATCAAAGTCCAAGACAGTTTCTTCTGAAGACTTGTATTTTAATTCTTTGCAAAACAATGTTTTTAATTCTGTCAAAAACAATCCTGTTAATGTTAGTGGTTTGAATAATCTTGCATGTAATGAAACATCTTTCACTTTTAATAAATCTTCTAAAAAGAAGAAATGCTTTGTGTGTGGAAGTAAATTTCATCTGATTAAGGATTGTAATTTTCATGAGCAAAGATTTGGCGTATGTAGTGGTCAAAATAAACCTAGACCAATGTGGAATAATGTTAAGGATATACCACCATATGTTCCACAAGCAACTCATAAGTCCAGCAATTCTGCTGATAGATATTCTCCATCTGCTGGGAGAAGACCTATTGCTAGACCATATGTCAGACCAACTAGTTCATACTTTCAGAATGGTTATTGGCCTGTATTTATTAACCCAATGTATGTGGGTAGGGGATATTGGGATACTGTTGTTAAGCCCTCAGCAGGTTGTTTTTGGACTAAAAAGAGACCTAATTATCATAGCAGGTCCAAGAACAATGGTGGATCTTATACATCTACATGGCCTAACTCTTATGATCCACAAGGCAGGCTCAAGTCAGCAATGACTTGAGTCTCCAAAGTGTACTTATATTTTGTATATTTTTTGTTGTTGTTGTAGGATCATCCTCTGAAAAGTAAAGAAGTAGGCATAGTGGATAGTGGTTGTTCCAGGAGTATGTCAGGAAACATTGAAATGATGCATGATTTTGTACCCATTGAAGGAGGAGGCAATGTGACTTTTGGTGGAGGAGATGGTAGAATCACTGGGAAAGGAACCATCAGAACACCTAATTTGGACTTTGAGAATGTGTATTATGTGAAGGAACTGCAACATTTCAACTTGTTCTCAGTATCACAAATTTGTGACACCAAGAACAAAGTATTCTTCTCTGAGGATGAATGTCTTGTGCTCTCTAAAGACTTCAAACTTCCAGAAGATACACCAATTCTGCTGAGAGTTCCCAGAACTTACAATTTGTACACATTCAATTTGAATGATGTTCAACCTGAAGGTGACTTAACATGTTTGGTAGCTAAAGCATCCCTGGATGAGTCTACAAAATGGCATAGAAGGATGGCTCATGTGAATTTCAAGACCATTAACAAGCTTTCTAAACTTGGTCTAGTTCATGGACTTCCCTCCAAAGTCTTCACCAATGAGCACAATTGTGTTGCCTGCAACAAAGGAAAGCAACATAGAGCCTTATACAAAGCTATTACTGCTGTGAGAACCATCTCAGAACCTCTTCAGTTGCTGCATATGGATCTCTTTGGTCCAACTCAAATCAGAAGTATTGATCACAAGTACTTCTGCCTGGTAATCACTGATGACTATAGCAGGTTTTGTTGGGTATTCTTTTTGAAAACTAAAGATGAAACATCTCCAATTTTAAAAGAATTCATTACCCTTGTTGAAAACCAGCTAAACAAAAAGGTTAAAGGTATTAGATGTGATAATGGGACAGAGTTCAAAAATGCTGTTTTAATAGAACTTTGTCAGTCTAAAGGGATAAAAAGGGACTATAGCAATCCAAGAACCCCACAGCAAA
This sequence comes from Artemisia tridentata subsp. tridentata, assembly GCA_021014915.2. Lineage (NCBI taxonomy): Eukaryota > Viridiplantae > Streptophyta > Magnoliopsida > Asterales > Asteraceae > Artemisia > Artemisia tridentata. The sequence goes on from CP139509.1 coordinate 456,054,002, forward strand.
ATGGGGTTGCTGAAAGAAAGAATAGGACCTTAATAGAGGCAGCAAGATCCATGCTTGCAGACTCTAAATTACCTACTATGTTCTGGACTGAAGCAGTAAGCACTGCTTGTTATGTTTTGAACAGGGTATCCATCACTAGACCTCATTTCAAGACACCTTATGAACTTCTCACTGGGAAAGTTCCTGATATTCATTATCTTAAACCTTTTGGATGTCAAGTGACCATTTTGAATACTAGTGATCCACTAGGAAAGTTTGATGAGAAAGCTGATGAGGGGTATATTATAGGTTATTCAGCACATAGTAAGGCTTATAGGGTATATAATTTAAATGCTAAAAAGATTGAGGAGACCCTTAACCTGAGATACCTAGAAGACAAGCCTAATGTTCAGGGTCAAGGTCATGCTTGGTATTTTGACCTGGATTACTTAACTGATTACTTGGGCTATACTAGATATGTTGCTAACCAATCTGCAGGTTCTCAAGAGTCTCCCACAAACAGTGTTGGTATCATGAATGTTGACTCAGATAGTGAGTCTGAGCATGATGAACAAATAATTGTTGTACCTTCTTTTTCTACTAACCAATTTGCAGGTGATAGCTCCAAAGAAACTTCTGATGAGTTTGAAGATGAGTCACACTATGCAGAGGACCTTGCTAGACTCAAGAAGCAGGAGCATGCAGCCAATCAAGAAGCTGAAAGATTTGGTGTGGAGTTAGCACAACCAGTCAGTGGAAACCAGGATTCTGCTGATAGTTCTTCTGTTTCCCCTGACATCACCAATTCTGCTGACAGTTCTCCTGAAGGTTCTCCCATTTCTCCTAGTGTGTCCACAGACTTTGAAGAGCCATATACACGTTTTCCAAGTCCTTCTGATCTTGGGAATCACCAACCCAAAGCTGGAATCTTCAACTCAGCCTCCTATGACAGTGATTTTGGACCCACTGTGAACAATCTTGACACCACAATTGATGTCAACCCCAATGCTACCAAAAGGATCAACATTGCTCATCCCCAATCCAATATTCTTGGTGATCCTCAAGCACCTGTTAGAACTAGAAGTACTGTGAAGGGTTCTAAGTATGGTCAAGTTGCTTTTCTTTCCTATGTCTCAAATCAGCAAAGGGACAATCACACAGACTTTAAGCATTGTCTGTTTGCTTGCTTTCTTTCTCAAGTGGAGCCAACCAGTGTTGCTCAAGCTCTTGAAGACTCAAGCTGGCTTGAAGCAATGCAAGATGAGATGCAACAATTCAAGAATCAGCAGGTTTGGATATTGGTACCACTACCTGAAGGGAAGATAGCCATTGGGACAAAATGGATTTTGAAGAATAAAAGAGATGCAAGGGGTATTGTGGTTAAAAACAAAGCAAGATTGGTGGCTCAGGGGTTCAGACAAGAGGAAGGAGTTGATTATGATGAAGTCTTTGCTCCAGTAGCCAGAGTTGAGGCCATTAGAATCTTCTTGGCCTATGCATCTTATATGGGTTTCCTGGTATATCAGATGGATGTGAAAGGTGCTTTCCTGTATGGTGAAATTGAAGAGGAAGTATATGTCACTCAACCCAAAGGTTTTGAAGACCCAGATAATCCAAAACATGTTTACAAGGTTGCAAAAGCTCTCTATGGACTACATCAGGCACCAAGAGCTTGGTATGCTAGGCTTTCTGCATTTCTGCTGAAGCATGGATACAGAAGAGGTGCAATTGACAAAACACTCTTCATTAAGAAGAATTCCAGGGATATAATTCTTGTGCAGGTTTATGTGGATGACATTATCTTTGGCTCCACTAAAGAAGCTTGGTGCAGGGAGTTTGAGAAATTGATGAAGGGAGAGTTTCAGATGAGTGCTATGGGGGAGCTTACTTTCTTTTTGGGTCTACAAGATCAGCAGAAACAAGATGGTATCTTTATCAGTCAGGATAAGTATGTGAAGGATATTTTGAAGAAGTTTGATATGGAAAATGTAAAACCCTAAAATCTGAAAATGTGTAAAATGACCAAATTACCCCTGTAAGTTTAAAAATTTAATTAAAAGCTTATAAAGTACCGAATCGATTCCAAACTTCTAGCAATGCACAAGTTATGATCCCAAATAATTTGAAGGACTTCATTTAACATTTATACAAGTTGTGAAATTACCAAAATACCCCTATGAAGGCCGAATAATATTTAAATAAGTTTATATGTATTTTAAAGGTTATAAATATGGTTTAAATATGGGAAAATAATTAGGAAATCAATCCCATTAAATTCCAGCCCATATTGCCGAAATAATTGGTCAATTAACTCCCCTAAAACTCGGCTCCATCATTTTAAATTGATCACACATTTTCTTTTGTCAAACCCTAGTTGCCGCCCCAAAAATAACACACAAACAAATCATCATTTTAAAAATCCGGCCACCAAAACCTTCTCCAACAATTTTCGGTGATTGTTCATCATCAAAAGAAGCCAAGAAAATTCCCTTTTGAATTGTGGAGTCCCCGATCAAGAGTTCTTGAATTTATTTCGTTTTATGCACTCGCAAGGTAATAATTCGCCCATAATTCGTTAATCCTCTATAAAATTCGGTTCTCATTTTTCTGATGTTCTTCATATTTATTCTGATCTGGGAAAAATAGCTACAAGGTCGTGAGATCGTTCTTGAGGTCGTGGAGGATTATTGGTGTCGAATGCCAAAACCGAGAAAACCCTAAATCACCATAAATAATCCGATCGTTCTAAATTGATCCTGGTATTTTTCTAGCCTTTTTATCAGTCCATATAACGTGTATAAAATGTTGGATTCGAACCATGCAAGCTATGGTGGTCGTATAAAATTTTATGAGATCGAAACCCTAAAAATGGAATAAATTGCTATATAATTCATGCGAATTTTCTGGGTGTTAAAATTAATTTATTTGGACCTTATACAATATATATGACCTGGGAAAAATGATAAAATGATTTGTGGAAACCTAAAAATGTCGAGTGGATTTTTGGTATCAAATTGGGTGTAAAAATATAAGAAAATACTATATGAATTTTTTGGGCATGTTTTATAATTTTCATGAGTTCTTTATTCAGTATGGGACCTGGGAAAAATATGGATTCGAATTATAGAAGCTTAATATAATTATTTCGAATTTATTGGATTAATCGGGTTATGTAATATATAAATCGTATATATGGATTAAAAATGGAACGAATGGTTTAGGGTTCTTGATATGATATAGATCTGGTCTAAATAATGTTCTAATGATGATTTAATGATTGGAAAGTGTTTTGGGAAATTAGGGTTTGATTTTGATTATATTTTATATATACCGATTAGAAGAATAAATGTTGAGGGGGCGTTTTGTAACTTTTAAAATTCGTGGACCATTTTTGTAATACTCTATAAAACCAGGGCAATATGAATAAAATATGTCTTGAGGGTGCTATTTGTAAAATATGGAAGTTTTGGAATTAAAATGTAATTTGTAAATTATGTATATTCGAATTGGAAAATAAATAAAACGAGGGACTGAAACTGTAATTTCTGGAAACTTGAAGTGGTTTTGTGTAAATAATAATGCTAAGAGTATTTTGTGTAATTTGGAGTATTTATGGGGCTAATGTGTAATTATGGTTAATTATATAATTCGATTTGTATTTAAATAAGTACAAGGACTAAATATGTAAATTACCGAAACCTTGAGGGCTGTTTGTAACATATTTATATTGAAGGGTATTTTCTGTAAATTGAATAAATAAAAGGGCTTGATGTGTAATGTAACTAAGATGAGGATTAGATTGTAAATAATAAAAGTATAAGGTTTAATTTGTAATTAATAAAGTAAAGGGGGTAACTTGTAAATTATGAAACTTGAAGGCTAAATATGTAATTCTGGAAAGTATAAGTGTTTGAATGGTAAAATTATAGGATTTCAAATGTGGACCTTTAACGTTGGTAAATTTGCATTAATAACCCTAAACTATGAAAGATTATCATTTTGGTCCTAAATTTGTATAATGAGTTAAAATGAACGTTCATTCCATAATAAGTTAACAAAAGACTTAACTTAGTTCGTATCACTTGAATATTAATAAATATGGGAACTTGCTAATTCGGGAAACCTGCTAAAAATAGAAAGTTGCTAAATCTGGAAAGTTCTTAAAATGAAAAGATAATTAAAGATGGTAATCTGAACTTGAACCCCCTTAGTAATTTGTCTTCTACTTTCTCTAGGTGTAAAGAGGGAGAGGTCCTGATCTGTCTCAGTACTTTCTGCTTGTGTTCTTTGTGCTTGCATTTGAATAAGGTACAGATACTCTGCCCTTTTTCATTAAGGGTGTCCTATTTCCTTGGCATGATATGATTTCTGATTTGCATCTTCTGATCTGTTAAAATCTGATTTGGACCTTGATACTTCTGAAAAGATTTGATTTGAACCATTTGTTATGAGCCATCTGTTTTGATCTATCTGTTTTGAACCTTTGGATATGACCTTCTGATATGATATGATTTGTGACTCTTAGTTTGATACCCGAGCCAAAATTTGTGACCCTAGCCATGAAGGTAACATGGCCGTGTCTGTGATGCACCACTGGCATGACTAGTGTGTAGCCCTAGTGATTTGGTTACACCGTCCCTTTGATTTGGTCTGCATGTGATTTGGGTAGGGGCGTATGGATGCATCCTAGATCTGTTTCTGTTTAGTGGATTTGACTGTATATGATATGATATGATTTGTCTGGTGATTGGTACTGTGTGCTATACATGCCCTTCACATTTCTGAGAGGTCGCTCCTCTATGGTTACTGTATATGATATGATCTGATATGTTTTCGGGCTCGTGGTGGATTACTATCCTATATTATTCTTTCCCTTTTATTCACTGTACCTTATGATACTTTCCATTGCACCATATATTATATCTGTTTCGTTATCATTTAATCTTTGCCATGATTCGTTCTTCGTTATTTCTGCTTATTATATGTATCTGTTCACTGAGCTTTTTAAGCTCAGCCGCACGTCTTTTCTTTTCGTGTGCGGCAGGTATCTAAGCTAGGAGCTGGGGATTTCTGCTTTGGGATGAGAGTTAGAGTTTCATTGGAGCTGTTACCTTAGATGACCACCCTTATATTATGACATTTGTTTCGGGATTCTGTTTTCTTTGTTTATTCCATTGGTTTATCTTTATCTTTTGAATTCATGTAATTTGTTTAAGCCGTGTTGGCTTGACTTTCTTATTGATTTTGGTTTATGGCTTCCGCTGTGTACTATTTATTGCTCTGATTTGTCACCGTGATGTGATACCTTTACCCTTGTCGGGTTGGGGTGTTACAGAAAATGTCAGAACTGCCACTACACCTTATGAAGCTCCAAAACCAAAGAACAATCTTGAACCAGATCCTGCAGTGAATGTTCACCTATACAGATCCATGATTGGGTCATTGATGTATTTGACAGCTTCAAGGCCTGACATTACATTTGCTGTGAGTGCTTGTTCTAGACATCAGGTCACTCCACTCACTTCCCATTTAAATGCAGTCAAAAAGATCTTCAAGTACCTCAAAGGCCAACCTAACTTAGGTCTTTGGTACCTAAAAGAGTCTCCTTTTAAGTTGGAAGCATATAGTGATAGTGATTATGCTGGTGCAAATCTGGATAGGAGATCCATAACTGGAGGTTGCCAATTTCTTGGAAGAAGATTGATTTCTTGGCAATGCAAGAAACAAACTATTGTTGCAACCTCATCTACTGAAGCAGAGTATGTTGCTGCTGCCAATTGTTGTGGACAGGTTCTTTGGATATAAAATCAATTATTGGATTATGGGTTTAATTTTATGAATACCACAATCTTCATTGATAATCAAAGTACCATTTGCATTGTCAAAAATCCAGTTTTTCATAATCGAACAAAACATATTGAAATCAGGCATCATTTTATAAGAGATGCATATGAAAAACATTTGATTAAGGTGGTTAAGATTCACACAGATGATAATGTGGCAGATTTATTGACTAAGGCTTTTGATGGACCTAGGTTTCAACACTTAGTTGTCCATATTGGGATGGTTAACCCTTAAATGCTCAGTTTGAGGGGAGGCATATGCCTCAGGGGAGGATTGTTGTTGTAAAACTTGTAGTATTTTGTAGATTATGTTTGCTATTTGCTAACACACTAACCAGCTAATGTACTTTAAGTTGTGTATGGATTGGTTTGTTTTATGTGTCTGTTTTGCAGAATGCCTTGATGTAAGCTTAAAGATTGGTTAAATGGGAAATGGTCAAGTAAGCTTAAAGATTGTTTCTGCTGAATGAAAGTGCTGAAGCACAGTTCAAGTGATAATCATTGAAAGATAAAAGAGAAGTTGTTCATTCATTCAAAAGAAATTACAGCATACAAACAACTTCAAATTGAAACTAAAGACCATTCCTATACAAGATAACCTACATAGAATCTAGATCCTATCATCATGGTTTCAAAAGTTGTTGGAGATGGAGGACCAGGAATGAAGATGCTGAAGAACCTAGTTTTATATCTTTGGTCCTTGGCAACATCTCATCATCACCTACTCCATTTTCCCTTTTCCTTTACCGGTCACCTCTGCACCCTTGCCCTTTCCTTTGTCTCTGTGGTATGAAACACCAGACCTTGGAGCAGGAAGACCAATAACCACCTCCCTTGTCACTGGGAGTGGTGGATTTCTGGTGTGTGGCCTAGGTTGGGGTTGTGAAGGTTGGGGATTCTCTTCCCTGGCTGTTGCTGCTTCACTCTCCTCTTCCTCTCTCACCAATCTATTGAAGATTGGCTCTAGACGCTCTGTGAAGTCATCAGAGCCCCTAGGTGAATCACTTGGATTCACCACACTATCATCTTCAGATGAAGGGAGAAAGGGGGACTTCAAAGGACGAGGTTCATCCTGATAGGGGTATCGAAATAACGGACGACTATCCTCAGATGATGATGATGATGATGGCGTTTTGGGTGGGTTGTTTGGTCTACTTGATGAGCCCACATCATGTTTTTTCTTACGGGCTTGTTCTTTGGTAAGACCATACCTTCTATGGGAAGGTTGTGAGGATGATTGGGAGGCTTGGTGTGTTGGTGGTGATTGGAGAATGTTATCTCCTGAGTCTGCTGATGACTCAGAGGTGAGATCAACTACTTCTGGCTGGTTGTTCATGTTGTTGATGATTGATCTTGGTTGAATGAAGGTTTGATGGTAAATTGTGGTTAATTGATATGTGCGGATTGAGATTTGGGGTTATTTTATAGGCGAAGTCAAGGGTTGATGGTAATAAATGCGAGTTGGGTGGCAAAGTAAAACTCAAGATCTTTACTGAAGATATTATTACTCTTGAGTTGATTCTGCTGATTGACTTCTCACTTCAGCAGATTGACCGTCATTTCTGCTGAAGAGTTAATTTTGAATGTTGAAGTTACTTTACACGTCAGATACGGTCAACAATTAGTTCCGATAAATTTTGACCATAATTGGGTAACTTCTATTTATAACCTACTTCATATAATCTTCGCCCAAATCAACTGATTCTCTCTTCGAGCAATTTAAACCCATTTTCCATTCACTTACTTCATACCCTATCTCTCATAAGTTCTTCAATGGAGGCCCTACAATTTAAGAAGGATCATAACAAAGTTGCTTTTCTGGGAAAAGCGAAGGGACATGAAATGTATGTACCTATGGTGGATTTCTTGAAGCGTTCCAAGATTCACTTTGCACTGACTCATTATCCAGATGTAGTACACGAATCTTTGGTTAAGCAATTTTGGGCATCTGCTGAGAAACGTTCTGATTCAGAGATTGTTGCAAAGATTGATGGAGCAGAGTATGTAGTGACTGAGTCTTTAATTAGGACAAGATTGCAGTTGGATGATGAAGGTGGTGTCTATCACACCAACACTGGTGAGATACTTGCTGGGCTGAGAGCTGCTGGTTATCAAAGTATGGATACAGTTATGTGGCTCAAGAACAAGTTTTGCCCCAAGTGGAGGTTTTTGGTGCACACATTGCTTCAGTGCATCAGCAACAAGTCTGGAGGATGGGATCAATTCTCTACCCAATTGGGTTGTGGTATAGTATGTCTATCACAGGGTTTAACTTATAATTTCTCTAAGTTTATTTTTGATAATATGGTTGAAAATATTCAAAAGAAAAAGCATAAGTTTCTCATGTACCCTAGGTTTCTTCAAATAATTTTAGACATAAACACCCAAGATAGAGGCCATTATCCCATAGGAGCCCTTAGTGCTAAGTTGTTTGCTTCAATGAAAACTCACTATGTTGGGGAACATCACCCTCTGCTACCAGCTATGTTGCCACATGGCAATGATGATGCTGATGAGGTTAATGATGCTGGTGCTCCACCATCTCCCAATGCTGCTGATGATGGTACTCCATCAATTCCAAGTGTTACTGCTGATGGTAATCCATCAGTGGAAAGGGATAAGGGTCCATCCACAACTGCTGAAGCACCCATTGTTTCTCCTGACCAACCTACACCTTCACCTGTACATGTTTCACCCAGTCCTATTCCATCACAAACTCATGAAGCTCCTGATGAGCTTGTTCCTGAGGTTGAGGAGACACTTCAGTCTCTTGACACTCATGTGACTACACCTTTTGAATATGAGACTACCAGACTGTCCACTCCTAGCCCTTTTAGAGAACCAATTGATGAAAGCACTCCTACTTTTGAGAATATACATGTTTCTTCTGAAAGGCCCAATGAAGCTCCCTTTACCACTGGGACATCTGCTGGTGGAGCTGAGGACCCTATTACTCTCACTTCTCTGTATAATTTGCTCAACAGGAATGATCACGAAATTGAGAAGTTGAAGAAGGAGCTTGCAGATACCAAAACCTCACTTGGTGATGAGATTGTAGTATTGAAAAGGAAGGTTCAGGAGTTAGAAGATCAACTTGGGCAGAAAAAGAAAAGGAAGTTTGTGTTTGCCTCTGATGAAGAGCAGGAGGATAGTTATTCGGATCATCTTGTTTTATTGGCTGAAGCTGCTCAGCAGACTCATACTTCTTCACCCAAAGCTGCTGAATCCTCACAACAAAAAGAGCAGATCAAGTTCTACAGAAAGAGGAGAAGACAGTATTTGAGCAAGGAATCTACAATGCCAAGTTTGAATGTTGTTCAAGAACAAGTTGATCATGTTCAGGCAGATGAATCAATGATTAATGTGGCTTCTGCTGATGTCACATCTTCTGAAGTTTCTGCTGAAGTGTTTGTTGCTGGGAGATCCTTTGTCTTGAATCCTAATGTTGAGGTTTCTACTCCACATGTTGAATCTACCACTCAACATGTTTCTGCTGATGCTTCTATTGGTTTTTCTTCTGAAAATATTGACAGAGTATCTAGTGTTAACATCTCTGGCAATGAGCAAGGAGTGATGGTTGATGAAGATCTTGGTACAGATCTTGTGAGTGACAAAGAAAGGAAGGAGCAAGCTAGACTGGTTAAAGAGTATGAGGATATGATGAAGAGTCAAGCTTTAGCACAAAAGATGATAGCTCAATTTACTTCAGATTTGCCTCCTGAAAGGCAAAGAGAACTAGATGAGCAATCAGTTCATTTTACTAATGCACAATGGGATTCTTATACTCAACAAGCTGCTTCCAATTCTACTCTGGCCCAAAGCATCTTAGGAGCTGCTTTTGATAGTAACAACTTTGCTGCACAAATGGTAGCTCTTGGTCAACAGAGGAAGAAAGCTACAGCAGAAAGGAGAAAGGCCATTGCTACACAGAAGGCCAAAGCTAAGAGTGCTACAACTTAGACTGAGGCACAAACCAAGAATTATATGAGAAATGTGGTTTATCATCAATATACTTCTGTATATAACTCTGCTTTGACCAAGAAGCAAGTCTGGGCCTTATCTGAATCTGATTTGCATCAAATATATAATCAGATTATGAAGGCTATTCACTCACCTCAAACTCAATTGAAGAGGCCTAGTGCAAGTATAGATGCTTCAGAAGCTAAAAGGATCAAAACAGCTGAGCTTGGTACTTCATCTTCTGGTGATAAAGACCAGCTGCTCCCTCAAGCTGTTTCTGCTGAGGCAACTCCTGAAGGCAACCAATCTGCTGAACAAGAGGAATCACTTATTTCCAACTACAATGCAGATTTGGTGAGGAAAGCTGAACTAGAAGCTGCTGAGGCTAGAAAGGCCAGAGAAGATACTGAGAAGTTGCTTGCAAAAGGTGGTTCTGTTCCCACTTCTTCCATTCCTCCTGAAGATGCTTCTGGTGCATCTGAAAATGTTAGTCCTCTGGGGATATATATACCTGGGAGAAGAAAGAAAAGGATGGCACACAGCAGACATATTGCCATCAGAAGATCTGTGAGGTTAGCTAGAGAGCAGGTTTCTAGAGCACATAAGTCTAAAAAGGGGAGTTCTTCTAAGCATATGGATCTCAATGCTGCTGATACAACCTTTATCAAAGTGGGTTCTTCTGCGACATTTCCTGAAGGTTCTTACAATGTGTTGATCAAATGGACATTGACAGATGGGCAGATAAACACCATTTATAGGCAAGATCATTCCTATATGGAGTTTACTTTCTTGCAAGAAATACTTCACTTGGTGGATAGGCAAGATTTGCATACTCTCTATGGAATGGTCACATAGTACTATGCTTCTCATACACCACAGGGTGCTGATTTGTACTTACTGGGAGATCTGCAAGTTCTGTTTGATTCTCACTCTCCTAATGGAAAAGGCTACTCAATCTGGGAGAATTCACACAAATGGAGGGTTGATACTTGGAGGTTTTATCCTATGCCTAATGTGCATGTTGTTGAAACAAAGTCTGGCATTAGGGTATGTATGTTTTCTGGTCAGCATTATCCTTGGTCTATTCCTCTGATGAAACGTCTGCTTAGAAGAAAATTAGAAGTTCCTCCTGATCCAGTGGCTAATGATGAGACTCATGCTGCACAGCTGGTTGGGTTAATCAAGTCCAAGCTTTTGCACCACAAAGCTTCTACTTGATTATGGTATTGTGTATTATTTTTGTATCTTATTTTTCTTTGTTTCATTTATTTCTTATTTCATTCTTTTCATTAGTTAAAAAAAAATTGTATATTTGTACTAACTTTTCTGCAGGTTTGTTGTATAACTCTGTTGATGGTTATCAACTCACCAGATGTGACTTGTGTCCATCAAAGAGTTGGCTAGTCCAAAGGGTACAGCTTTGGTAAAGACACATCAAATCTGTTGATAGCTGTAATAGCTTGCTCAAAGCTATAGGGTACTTCAACTCACCGATGGTTCATTCCTAAGAGTTGAAATGGTTCTCAATTCACCATGGATGTAACCCTTTCTGGGATCCAAAGAATTGGCTAGTCCACAAAAGTATGGTTTGTGGTAAAGACATTTGGTATCCATATTTGTTATTCAATTCACCAAGGTTCAGTTGCAACCAAAGGATTGGCTAGTCCTGAGCAAACGGCTACAGGTAAAGACATCTCAAATCCGTTTATAGCTGATGATTTGCTAAAAATCATATGGTTATCAGTGTACCATAGTTTTCGAACTTAAACATTTGGCTACTCCAGTAGTGATGGCTATTGGTAAAGAGACATCAAATCCATTATTTTCAATGATTCACCTCTCACAGGTGTTAACACACCTGGATGTGATGAGAATAGTATGAAACTACTATGTTTTGATGTACACTTTGTCATTTGTTGCGGCAAAGACCTGAAGTTTAAAGTTTTGCCATTCATAGAGATGTGGTTCCTTTGATTCTTTGCTGATGATGTTCGAATTCAATCCTCTTATTCTGAAGTGTTAGAGATCTATCAAGAATCTTGAACTTAACCATGTCAAATTCAATATTAGGGGAGGATTGTTGGGAATTCTGCTAAGGAAGAATTCTACTGATGGTTACTGCTGATGGAATCTGCTGAAGTGTTGGATTCTGCTGAAGAATGTTTCTGCGGAAGTAGAGATTCTGCGTAGTTTGTTTCTGCTGATATAGATATTCAGCGTACTTTGTTATTAGTTTGGATATGCACGAGTTTTATTAGGAAATTATATAGCATATTTTCTATTAGTTTTTAGATATACGTTTCTTGTGAAACGGTTTAGGGTTTCTAGTGAAACGGATTTAGGGTTCCTTATCTATAAAAGGAACACGTTATTATGTATGATGTACGAGAAAAGAAAAACAAGTTCTTAGTATTAATAAAAGATCCATAGAGGATCAATCGTTTTAGTTATCTGTGTTCTTACTTGTGTTTAATTTCCGCTTTAGAATACAAGTATTAGAGACTTTCTATTAGTGTGTTTGTGATTACATAAACATTACTAACGATCCAAGAGTGCTCAAAGATCTATCAAGGTCTTAGGTTCTACAGTGATACACCCCACCTTTTGAGGTGAAGTAAGCCATTTCCTTATTTTTCAAATTTCTTACGTTGAGTTATATATTGCATGTCACGTTCATTTGGCTTCTATATTTCGTAAACTCCCTTAACAACACATATGTTTTATTCGACATCCTATATCTTTGCTATGCTATTTATCGAAAACAAAAATCATTCGAACGCTATATAAATGTATCAACCACAAGAATCACACGTTCCTAAGTCACATTGGCACTTTCGAAAAATAACAAAACACTTAGAATTATTTTGAGTTTCAAAACTGTTTTTCACATAGCCAAGTCGCATGAGCTTGTGCCTCGTATCTTTTTATTTCGACACTCAATGCATCCATTTTAGAACTTAAACTATTAGTTCACGTGGTGAACTAATAGTCTACGTATAAAAATCACGTTAACGAGTTCATTTGATAACCTCTTGAGTCCCAAAGTAACACTCGCTCGCAACAATTTTAAAAACTAAACTTATATAGGGATTGGGCTTATAAGCCCACTAAGCTATATTTAAGCTTATCGTATAAGCTGTATGTATAAGCTCAATTGTAACATTTTTATAAACCTTAAACAAGCCCATAATCAGGCCCAAACCCCCTCTAAACCCAATGGATCGCAAACCCATAATGGGCCACACCTCCAGCTCGTTAACAGCCCATAAGCTTAAAAATAAGCTCTCGACAAATTAAGCAGTTTATATAAGTTACAAAAGCTGTTTTAAACTTATTTATGAAATAAAAATATTGAACTTCGATTTTTATAAAGATGGACCTGTTTTGCAAAAGTTTGCTAACCGAAGGACAAAAACTGCCAAATTTGGAAACTTAAAGTAAAAACAGTCATTTTAATATCTTGTGATGAAAACTGTAAATTTAGAAACTTTTGAGAATAAAATGTAAATATTAAAAGTTTTAGACTTAAAATGTAATAAAAACTTAACCGAGGACTAACGGTGCAGAGATTATGCCGTTAGGGTATAAAAGTGTAACTTTGTAAAAACCCAAAGGTTATTTCTGATTTTATACTTGTAATAATATTTCACGAACCCAAAACCCGAAAGAAATATGTTTGGTCTCACAAATCGACATTTAACGTCACATTTTCTAATAATTATATACGTAGTTATATAACTTATAAAATTTTATATACGTAATCACTTAATATTTAACGCGTAGCATAACTTATCATAAATCAACTTTGATTTATAAACAACGATCTCTTTGGCCAAACTTATATACTTCAACGAACGAGCACATATCCAAGATGTTATATATATATATATATATATATATATATATATATATATATATATATATATATATATATATATATATATATATATATATATATATATATATATATATATATATATATATAACTTTATATTTTTATATATAACCTTGATCATTTAAACACGCATATTCTTAACGTTACAAATTAATTATCAATCGATAAAACCTTAAACGTTATGATTCGCGATAAACCAAACTTAGACTATCAAACCACTAAAACTTGCCATATACTATATAGGTCGTGTGTTGAAGCCGTTTCCTTTCATCGTTTGAGTTACGATACTACCACCACTACTGTACTACTAAGGTGTGTTCATAGCCCACACTTAAACTTTTAAATCCTTTTTGTGGGAAGGTACATGCTACAAACATGAACACAAACTTTTTTGTATGCTATGACTGATGTTATTATTGCTTAAGTAGCTATTGCCAAAAGTCCCTCTATCATGAACCTTAATCACTTGCGAGTGAACGTAAATAGTTGTGAATAGATCTATTTGGGACTGACAATCCCCGTTTGGGTCTGCTAGGATGAGCCACCCAAGCGCACTTTATTTAAACAAACTTATAGGTTATTGGCAAATACCTATCCCGAGGGCCTATATACTTTACATCATTTTTTATGCCTGTTAAGCGTTGCGTGTCATGAGCTTAATGCAATAACAACTTGATTTTAACTTGTTTAATTGTAATTCGATGCAAGTAACACTTATACTTTGTGTTCAACTATTAAACTTAAACCTATGAATATCACTCAACTTTTGTTGACTTTTAGCATGTTATCTCAGGTAACTAAAGGCTGGAACTCAAGGCACGGAGTGGGCACTAAACCCGGCACGAGATTCTAAATAAATGTTTTATCATTCAAATTTAAATAAACATGTTAACTATGAAACATCTTTGTATCTCAAATGCTTGTATTTTGAATGATAAACTTAAAACGTCTTTTTAAAGTCGTTTTCTATGGTTATGACTACGATCCACTACGTAGTGTTTAGATACTCACATCTCTCAAGTGTCATCAAAATAAATCTCATAAATGAAAACGGATAATATCTCTCACTACCTGTCATAGCAAATAGATTACCATAGGCTTGGGAAAGGATCGAAAACCTCCTCCACTAGGCGTAAGCACCTAAGATAAACTATCAAAGAGGGCTTTTAAACGGGTTATAACGTTAGGTGTAGGGATATGATAAACACGGTTTTGTTGGATAAGGGATATTTTACTGGTGGCGAGTTAAAGATCTTGGTTGATTACATGTACTATAATGTTGCTAAGCCAAGACTCGACTCGATCTTAAGCTAAAAACAAAATAACAAAAACATAAAATAAACATAAAATGAAACGGGATGGTAGTCCGTATGTTTTTTTCTATTTTTCTTTTTCTCATTTTTTTGTATTTTTCTTGATTTTTCGATTTTTTTTTTTTTTTTTTTTTTTTTTTTTTTGACATATACTCTTGCCCTACCATCCAAAATAATACAACATAGGGGCGTTGCATTCCCCTTACACTTGAATTTTTACATAACTTTACAATTACTACTCTAATGACTCGAATTAAGATAATTGAAAAACTTGGAGTACTTTTAAAATATTTAGCACATATGGGGGTAATAAACGATGTTCTTCCCCATTACTCCATTACACTAGTACTTTACCCATGAGTCCCAATCATCCCAAAACAATATGTACAAGGATATGACTCGACTTAGCAACCATGTAATCAACTAGATAATTAACTTGGGTTTAAACAAATGTTGTCACAATAATGCACTAAAAATGAGTGCATACAAGGTAGGCTAAGGCGATTTGGGTGTACATTTAAGTGGGGTGTAAACAAATTCTTCCTTTAAGTAAAATGCTTAAAGGTCGAAACGAAAAGATAGGCTCTGGGGGGTGTACTAGGGGTATCGTGTACTAAAAATGAGTACAACGCAAAGGGTGTGGGAGAATTACTTGACCAATGTAGCCAATGTAATTATAACAAAAGCACAGGTGTAAAACAATGGGTTAATCCTAATGCCTCTTATCATGTATTAAATCTAACTACACGAATGTAGTCTCACTTGTGGCCTCGGAATGGTCCTAACGCAAGTTCTAGAATCTAAGTGCTACCGGTACACACATCATAGCATAAATGCTTTTCCTACCAATTCTAGGGGCGAACATCACATATTTGGGGGTGGAAAATTTTTTATGGTACGGTTTTTGTGCTAGTCATATAACTCCTATCCGTGAGACGCTCATTAAGATCAAAGTTTCACTCCTAAATGTTGTAAAAAAAATTTAAATTTGGCACTAAAATTGCCCTAACAGGTATTTATCTCAGTTTTATTACACATCTACCATTAAACAAACAAAAATCAAGCGTAATAGCATTCTCTAATCGTACTTTTACCCCCCCTTACACTTAAGATGGACATTGTCCCCAATGTTCAAATAACAAGATGTAAAAGAAAAAAGTAAAAGAATGAAATCAAATACTCCCCTGATTCGCTCGGTGGATAATGAAGTAACATGGTTAAATCTTCTTCCAAAGTAATGTTGAAGCTCCATGACTAATGCATCGCCATAAGCTTGATCCAACAAACATTTCCTTGTCCAAAATAACCTGTTAAACCTGAGAAAACAAACACGAAAACCTGCATAACATCGGCGGGATAAACTCTATATATAAGGATATAATACTTGTGGAATGATAATTTTGCAGATTCCTGGAGATTATAAGTTATAGATTTAATAAAAACTTTTTATGAAAACAAAACCTTCAAAAATTTTCAGAAAATTAAACCTGACGCCGTCAGGTTGTAAATCCTGACGCCGTCAGAAATGATCTGACAGAATTCTCATGTTAAGTTTCCGGAAAAATTTTGGAAAAACCTATACCTTACTTCCTGGAAATCCTGCAAAACATCATTATGACTCGATACAAGCATTTGACTCAAACAAATACGAATATGTATGTTAATTTATTATTATTACGATTCATGTTCATTTGTTCTAATAAACCGATTTAGATTTCCCTTACACTTAACTTTTGCAAAATACCTTTATATGTAGTTAAGACGAAGTTAAAAACAACATAAAGCATTTTCACAATTTACTTTTGAACATGAATCAATAATAATAAAATTTAAACATACATACGGAAACAAATAAAATCAAACAAACAAATAAATAAACACACAAAGCAAATAAAGCTTGGGTTGCCTCCCAAGAAGCGCTTTTCTTTATTAACGAGTCTTGTAGCTAGACTCAAAGTAAGGCTCATCTAGTGTCGCTTATGCTCACGTATCCGAGTGTGAGCCATCTAATTGTTGCCTCATCTTTCTTGTATTCGTCATTCAGCTCCAAACATCCATGATAGTATCTCTTATTTTTCTCATGTGGATATTTGAGCCCCTTCCTCTTATCATTCTCACTTAACAAGTCAAGAGGCACAAGTCTATTGCAAGATTCAATGGAGAAGTTTTTAAACCTAGGATGTGCTCGGGGCATTTGGTAAGTAAAATCTTCATCCCCATCCGAGAATGTAATTAACCCGTCCACAAGTTTTTCGTCAAGGTTGGTCAACCTTTTGAAGGGTTCTCCAAAAATGACTTGAGTTAATTTGTCATCAATAAATTCTCCTAAGTTCTCCATAACCATAAAATCCACAAAATACACAAAACTTCCAACGAATACGTGCAGTGGCTCAATCCTAGCAACAATGTTATTCCCTTGATATTCTAGCTCATCTACCATGATTTTATTATAATTAGCGCGAGAGATAATGTTCATAGGCAAAGATGAGTTAAGATAGGCATGAAAACTATGATAACCAATCTTACATGGAAATTGCATGTTAAAGAGGCTATCCTTTCCGATCTTAGTCCTAGGGTCAACATACTTAAAGGGATCAATTTCCTCTTTTCCCCGTTCCTCGTTAATCACTTCTCCATTATCGGCATCCTCATCGGAGTCTGAGTAGTAAAATGGACTAACATAGTCATTCTCATGGTCAGACTCCTCCATCTCAGAATTGTTACCAAAGTGGTGGTCGGGTGAAAGGTTGTTGTTTTCTATGATGGGGGCGGGAACGGGTAGTTGAAAGTTTGCACGGCGGAAAATACGAATAACAGGGATCAAGCGATCACTATTACTCATGAGGTAAGTGGAAGGTATCACAAACAAAAGTACAAAGAAATAAGATAGACTAAATAAAACCTAGAAAAATAAAATAAAAATCTCACTAGAAAGGAATCTAGTGAGTAGACCTATAAAATAAAAATTCAACCTAAACAATAACTATTCCCCGGCAACGGCGCCAAAAACTTGATGCGTGGTTTTGCAACCTTACAACAGGTTTTACCTCTCGAGGGATCTCAAGAGGCTTACAACCCCACCAGGCAGTGTACCTGACCGATGTAGTATAGTGTAGTGGTAAGTACGGGGGATTGATCGTTCTCCACAGGGAATAGTGTTCGTTAGGTATGAAAAACTACTCTAATAGGTCTAAGGGTGAGAGAAGATTCTTTTTATGTTTTTATAATTTTATGAAAGCAAGTAAAATCTCGGGTTTGAAAGAGTGGGCGGAATTAGTTGCTAGTCAACTAACCCAAGTTACTACGAATGCAAATAAAATAAAATAACAGAAAATGAAAAGGGTGGTAAAACTTATGTGGTGAGAAATGTGTTTACTTAGATTTCCTTACTCCCTAACTATCTTTTACCGGTTGATTAGTGTGTATTAATCGCGTGGATGACGGGTGTATTCCTTAATACCAATCGTGGGGTGGCGTACGTACTTCCCCAACTCTACAAGCTCCTACTTCACTCCTATGTCGAGCCGGCTAGGAAGCTCCTAACATGGGATCACTAGAATTCGCTTGTGCATTAAATACAACCATAAAAACCTTAGTACGCATTGGTTCATGCTTCTTAAGACGTTCAAGCAAGTTACCGAATAGGGAGTTAGCCAGTTTTCTTAAGCCTAACATAGATGAACAATCATCCAATACAACTAATAACACACTAATAACCAACAATCAATAGCTAGGTTTCATTAGATCTAAGCAAACACAAAGAAAACCTAGCCTAACATTTTAAACAAAAGACAAGAACAAGATAGAATCAAACAACACATAGACATATTGAATGATTAATTGATAACTTATCTTCAATGTAACATGGAAGATCTCAAGGCAAAAAGCCTTGAAAAAGCTGCTAAAATCGTCTTAGGGTTTTTCACACACAAAGTTCCACACAAGTTCCACACTAATGACAAAAAATTGCAAAACTATATATAGACTTTCAGATCTGACGGCGTCACGTTATGGAGTGTGACGCCGTCACCTCGCCGCTTTTAGGGTTCCCGGATGGCCTTCTTGACGCCGTCCCTCTTTAGCTCTCCAAAATCCGTTCTGGCTTATCAAGGCTTGACGCCGTCAGAATTAGGCGTGACGCCGTCCCGCTTTAACTTATACCGTGACGACCTTGATCATATTAAAGGGTGACGCCGTCAGAATTCCCATGCAAATTTCTCTGGCTTATCATGAGTAATTTTCACATCCACCACTTTTGCCAAGCCATGACGCCGTCTGGGGATAATCCTGACGCCGTCAAAGGTACTTTCCAGCGTAAATTTGAGACTTTGTCGTTTTCTTCACTTTTTTTGCTCCAAAAACGTCCAAAATGCTTCCTTTTCCAGATTTCTTCTCCAAAGTACCTAAAATGACAAAAGGAACGATTTAGGGAAATATTTGATCAAATAAATACGATTTAGGGCTTAAATGACCCCCTAAAAGCGGTACACTTTTTGCTTCATCAACATTGTAGATATTCTTGATGACTTACCACTCGAGCAGATTGAGACACTTGGGGAAGAAGTGGAGAACCTTGTGATTGGCCAGTTGGCGATGGAGACAGTCTTCGATCAAGTAGGTACTAGTCTAGAGGAAGCCATTGAGACTATTTCTATACTAGGAGAGGCCACTACTTCGATGCAGACAGTGATTGAGACACTAGACTCTGAGCTTGACCGAGTTAGCTCTCAGGTTCTGATTCTTAGACTTATGGTTGAGGATTCCCAGGCTAGGGAAAGAGCTCGAGACCAGACAGTGGAGACCTTGATGGCAGTGATTGCAGATCTTCAGCGCCGCCTAGATGGTGCACCAGGAGGACCATAGATCAGAGATGTGTCAGTATAACTAAGAGATATCTTAGTCTACCAATGTTGTATTAATAAAGAATCTTGTATCTTTATGTTTTGTAAAACAAATCGAACAAGTTATTAATCTTATGTTGTTTGGATGTATTATATTGATGTTGATTTATGTATTCCATGGTTGTTTCTTACACTCATATGCATTATGATTCGCCATATATATTGTCTCGTGAAATGTTGGTTAATATAGTGCAATTCAATCATTTATGTTCTCATGTGTGTTGTGATCTGATTCAGACATGTAGTGAATGTATTTATGATATGATACTTGCTGTACCTACAGATATAAACCAGAATTATTATCCTCATAAACTAAATTGTTGTGGTTAATATTATGGCTGTAATATCATAACCCATATTCAATTACCTTACAAATTATTCTAACCTAACGTGATCATTATGAGATTTCTAAAAATATGCTCTTGCAATATTGATAGAAATATGGCACGTACAAGGGAAGCAACCTCAGCCGCAAATCATGAAACTTCAACGGCTACGCCTGCTATGACTCCAGAAGCTATCCGAAAAGCAATCTCTGACGGTGTAAATGCAGTCTTGGCAGAACAGGCGGCAGCAAATGCTCGCAACAGTGGCACTAGCCTAGCGACAGGAGAAAGTGTGACAGCTGCTAACCGCAAGTGTACCTACAAGGATTTCATGAGTTGTCAACCAACTTCCTACAAAGGTACTGAAGGAGTAACTGAACTTGCTCACGGGTTCGAACGATCCGAAACTGTTTTTCAGAGAAGCGGTTGTACTGAGGATAACAAAGTCATTTTAGCTACTGGAACCCTCATGCAAGATGCTTTGTCATGGTGGAATGCTACCGTCAAAGCCATGGGAATGACAGCAGCCTACCAGCTCACTTGGGCTGAGTTTAAGACCAAGATGCTGAAGAAATACTGTCCCCGTTCTGAACTAAGAAAATTGGAAGATGAATTCCATCAACTGGTAGTAAAAGGAGTTGATCTTAAAACATACAACAAGAGGTTCCAAGAGCTTAAAATACTATGTCCTACTGTTGTACCAAATTTCGAAAAAGAACTGGAAAAGTATATCGAAGGGCTTCCCCGTAGTATTGAGGGGAATGTCACTTCATCGAACCCGCCAACTCTGGAGGCAGCCATTGAACTTGCTCAAAAACTACTGGACTGAGAGGTCAAGTACAACAATGAGCTCAAGAGGAAACTCGATGAAAAAAGGACCACTCACCACAACAGTAACAATAACCACCGCAACAACAACTTCAACAACAACAATCATAGAAACAATAACCCGTACCATCAAAACCGAAACAATCGTCACCATCAACGAAACCAAAGACAGGAAACCGCCAAGGCCTATGCTGCTACTGAAGGCAAGGGATACAAAGGTTAGAAACCCCAGTGTAACAGATGCAAACTACATCATAATGGACCTTGCACAATCAAATGTGTGAAATGCCAGAAAGTGGGTCATCAGACAATGGATTACAGGAATCCTGCTACTGGTAGCAACCTACAGCCTGTAACTCCAACTTGCTACTCCTGCGGAGAAGTAGGTCACTTCAAGTGCCGCTGTCCGAAAGGAAACGGTCAGCAAAACAACGCTCGAGGGAGAGCATATGTACTAAAGGAGGAAGATGCCCCACTAAACCCTGACGTTGTCACGGGTACGTTCTTACTCAATCAACATAGTGCTAGGGTATTATTTGATTCTGGAGCAGATAGAAGTTTTATGTCAACTACGTTTGCTCCTTTGCTTAACATTACCCCCTCCAAACTAAACACCACTTTTGAAATTGAAATGGCGGACGGAAACCTAATTAGCACCGACACCGTAATTCGTGGTTGTACCATAATCCTACAAGACAACCCTTTTCCCATCGACCTCATGCCTATTCAACTCGGTAGTTTTGACGCAGTCATTGATATGGATTGGTTATCCAAACACCGCGCTAGAATACTCTGTGACGAGAAAGCCGTGCATATTCCATGTAATGGTGAAACTCTTATTGTCCATGGTGACAAAAATAAAACGCGATATGGTATCATCTCATATATCAGATTGGTGAAATACATGAATGAAGGATGCCAAGCATTCATGGTTCATGTAACGAAAAACAAATCAAAAGATAAATGAGTTGAAGACGTTCCGATCGTTAAGGAGTTCCCAGAAGTATTCCCCGAAGATTTACCCGGTCTTCCACCTCCCCGTCAAGTGGAATTCCAGATTGAACTAGTGCTTGGAGCGGCACCTGTGGCTAAAAGCACCTTATAAGCTAGCGCCGTCTGAAATGAAGGAATTGTCAGAGCAATTAAAAGAGTTGTCTGATAAAGGTTTTATCCGACCCAGCTCATCACCTGAGGGAGCTCCGGTCCTATTCGTTAAGAAGAAGGACGGATCTTTCCGAATGTGTATTGATTACCGGGAATTGAACAAACTCACTGTAAAGAATCGTTACCCACTACCTAGGATCGATGACTTGTTTGATCAATTACAAGGATCGAGTGTATACTCGAAGATCGACCTAAGGTCAGGGTACCATCAGTTAACAGTTCGAGAGGAGGATATTCCCAAGACAGCTTTTAGGACACGTTACGGACATTACGAATTCCAAGTAATGCCATTTGGTCTAACTAATGCACCTGCAGTGTTCATGGACTTGATGAACAGAGTGTGCAAACCATACCTGGATAAATTCGTGATAGTATTCATAGACGATATTCTAATCTACTCACGCAACGAGCAGGAACATGCCGAACATCTAAAGATTATTTTAGAGTTACTCAAAAAGGAACAATTGTATGCCAAGTTCTCCAAATGCGACTTTTGGATTCGAACTGTACAATTCCTTGGGCATGTTATCAACAGTCAAGGAATTCATGTAGATCCTGCAAAGATTGAGGCCGTCAAAGGTTGGACATCTCCTACAAATCCCACAGAGATACGCCAATTTTTGGGTCTAGCCGGTTACTACAGAAGATTTATTGAAGGTTTTTCAAAAATCTCAAAGCCTTTGACCGAATTAACTCAGAAGAACAAGAAGTATATCGGGGGAAAAGAGGAGGAATCAGCTTTTCAACTATTAAAGAAAAAGCTCTGTGAAGCACCAATATTAGCACTAACTGAAGGAAGTGAAGACTTCGTAGAATATTGTGATGCCTCATATCATGGTTTGGGAGCTTTGCTGATGCAACAAAACAAAGTGATAGCTTATGCCTCACGACAACTCAAAACGCATGAAGCAAACTACACGACTCATGATTTGGAGTTAGGAGTAGTAGTATTCGCCCTTAAGTTATGGAGACATTACATGTATGGCACCAAGTGCACAATATTCACCGACCATAAAAGTCTTCAGCATATCTTAGATCAGAAAGAACTGAACATGAGACAACGTCGCTGGTTAGAATTACTTAGCGATTATGATTGTGAAATACGTTATCACCCGGGAAAAGCCAATGTTGTGGCAGATGCATTAAGTCAGAAGGAACGACTGAAACCTCTCAGAGTTAGATCATTAGGAATGACCATTTGTTCACCCCTGCCCTCACAAATACTCATCGCTCAATCTGAGGCTCTTAAGGAAGAGAACCGACCCGGTGAAAAGATCTACGGCATGCCAGAAAATAAGAATGGCTTTGTGCAAAGAGCAGACGGGATGCTCTGTTTCAAAGAAAGAATTTGGGTTCGTCTATACGGAGGTATACGTGATCTCATTATGAATGAGTCTCATAAATCCAAGTACTCCATTCATCCAGGTTCCGACAAAATGTATCAAGATCTCAAGAAACTTTACTGGTGGCCAAACATGAAGGCCGACATAGCCGAGTATGTCGGGAAATGTTTGACTTGTTCAAGAGTAAAAGCGGAATATCAAAAGCCGTCAGGATTACTCATACAACCCGAAATTCCTGTATGGAAATGGGAACGTATTACTTTGGACTTTATCACTAAGCTTCCTAAGACATCAACTGGACTTGACACCATCTGGGTCATTGTTGATCGTCTCACAAAATCCGCTCACTTCTTAGCAATCAAAGAAACTGACGAGATGGACACACTGGCAAAGCTATATCTAAAAGAAATAGTTTCACGACATGGAGTCCTGATCTCAATCATCTCAGATCGTGACAGTCGTTTCACATCTCATTTTTGGAAGTCTTTGCAAAAAGCCTTGGGAACCAAACTGGATATGAGCACTGCATATCATCCACAAACCGATGGACAAAGCGAGAGGACAATCCAAACCTTAGAAGACATGCTCCGAGCATGTGTTATTGATTTCGGAAAAGGTTGGGACAGACACTTACCTCTAGCCGAGTTCTCCTACAATAACAGTTACCACGCCAGCATTAAGGCAGCACCATTCGAAGCACTCTACGGTCGAAAGTGCAGATCGCCTGTTTGTTGGACCGAAGTCAGAGATATACAACTCACCGGACCCGATCTCATTCATGAGACAACAGATAAGATAGTCAAGATTAAGCAACGACTGCAAGCTGCAAGGGATAGACAGAAGAGCTATGCCGACGTGAGGAGAAAACCTATGGAATTTCATATTGGAGACAAGGTCATGCTAAAAGTATCTCCCTGGAAGGGAATGGTACGTTTCGGAAAACGTGGAAAGCTTAACCTTAGATACATTGGTCCATTCAAAATCCTAGAAAGGATAGGACCAGTGGCTTACAAACTCGAACTACCAGAGGAACTTAGTAGAGTTCACGACACCTTTCACGTATCAAATCTTAAGAAGTGTTTGCCAGATGAATCTCTTGTAATTCCTTTGAAAGAGATTCGGCTCGATGACAAACTTGTCTTTACAGAAGAACCCGTGGAAATCATGGATAGAGAGATCAAACAACTAAAACAGAACCGCATCCCCATTGTCAAAGTCCGATGGAACTCTAAACGAGGACCGGAATATACTTGGGAACTCGAAGACCAGATTCGAGCCAAATACCCACACCTATTTTCGTAGATACTCCTATCACCTATCTTAGACTAGAATTCCGGGACGGAATTCAGTGTAAGTGGTAGGTACTGTAACCTCTCGTGATTTTCTCTATGAATAGTAAATGTTAATAAATGATTAACGAATCATTACGTTATTTAATAACCATTTCTACCGGTAACAAAATTTTTTTTTGTTATTCATGCTATACTAATTTTAATCACAACGTTACTTGTGATTACCATTTACCTAGAAACGATGCTTACACACGAACCTTGATAGTCTAAAATCGTGAAATTATCTAAAACCATTAACGTTTAATACTTAACGTCTATACGGTTCGTCAATTAACATAACGTGATAAAAATACATTCCCGAGCTCACGAAAATTCTCATGAATACTCAGTAACTATATTGGACCTCGACTCAATATCCAATAAATACCAAATGGGCTGCTAGACTCATTGGGCCTCAGCCCAATAATGTTACAAACCGAACACAACCAACGGACCCTCATTATTTCTTTTCTTTTCTTCATTGGGCCTAGCCCACTAGACGAACCCAAACACAAACCCAACCCAACCAAATTTTATAAAATCAATACTTATAAAATGCGACGAGGGACGTTTACTTTGCCTCATTTTCTCTCGATTCAACATAACAACCATATCATTATTTTGCTCAACTCGATTCTCGACCCCACTAAGAATCGAGTGTGAATAACCACCTTTCAAAATTCAAACATTTGCCTAGTTAAAATTCATCCAAGCTTAGCCGATGACCAACGAGTTGATATTAGTTCCACTTAACTCCAAAATCACATTTTGCCTATAAAATATCTTCGTTCGATCTACAAACGACTCCACTCGAGCCACAAGCAATCTTGGACACGTTTTCTATGTTGCCTCGACCCTTAAGTGTCACAAACGAGCCACACTTGGTCTTGGTCACCTTCCTACATTTGCTTAAACCTTGGATCATGCCAACGAACACAATCACAAAAACCAACATTAAAAATCTCTTTGTCTCCTTGCTTTTGGTCCTTAGCTGCCGACTAACACACCACAAGAAACCATCATTGCCACTCATGTAATGACTTATTGCCACACTCCATCAAAATGAGAAATCATCACTAGCACACCTTGAAATTAGTTGACCTTTGAATACACCAAACAAAGCCAAGACAAAACTCCACAATTTTACTTTGTTTCCTTCCTTTTGTTCGAACTAGCACAAGGACGATTCATACTACTTACTCCCTATTTTCATTTCTATAATATGGCACATGCTAGTTTCTAAATCTCCCTATAAATGCATGCATGCATTCGACTAAACATGCACACCAAAAACATGTCACATACAAATATTTTCTAAGTCTTAAACCTGCTGATCACGCCTAGCATTGGCACGAATTGGGAGGTGTTCGAGTCAAGCAACGAGTCACATTTTACTCGACCCTAAATCCTTGAAGTATCGAAAATCGAGCTACACAATTCTTTTGGCCTAACTCAGTTTCGACTTGGTGATACGCCCCACCTTTTGAGGTGAAGTAAGCCATTTCCTTATTTTTCAAATTTCTTACGTTGAGTTATATATTGCATGTCACGTTCATTTGGCTTCTATATTTCGTAAACTCCCTTAACAACACATATGTTTTATTCGACATCCTATATCTTTGCTATGCTATTTATCAAAAACAAAAATCATTCGAACGCTATATAAATGTATCAACCACAAGAATCACACGTTCCTAAGTCACATTGGCACTTTCAAAAAATAACAAAATACTTAGAATTATTATGAGTTTCAAAACTGTTTTTCACATAGCCAAGTCGCATGAGCTTGTGCCTCGTATCTTTTTATTTCGACACTCAATGCATCCATTTTAGAACTTAAACTATTAGTTCACGTGGTGAACTAATAGTCTACGTATAAAAATCACGTTAACGAGTTCATTTGATAACCTCTTGAGTCCCAAAGTAACACTCGCTCGCAACAATTTTAAAAACTAAACTTATATAGCGATTGGGCTTATAAGCCCACTAAGCTATATTTAAGCTTATCGTATAAGCTGTATGTATAAGCTCAATTGTAACATTTTTATAAACCTTAAACAAGCCCATAATCAGGCCCAAACCCCCTCTAAACCCAATGGATCGCAAACCCATAATGGGCCACACCTCTAGCTCGTTAACAGCCCATAAGCTTAAAAATAAGCTCTCGACAAATTAAACAGTTTATATAAGTTACAAAATCTGTTTTAAACTTATTTATGAAATAAAAATATTGAACTTTGATTTTTATAAAGTTCGACTTGTTTTGCAAAAGTTTGCTAACCAAAGGACAAAAACTGCCAAATTTGGAAACTTAAAGTAAAAACTGTCATTTTAATATCTTGTGATGAAAACTGTAAATTTAGGAACTTTTGAGAATAAAATGTAAATATTAAAAGTTTTAGACTTAAAATGTAATAAAAACTTAACCGAGGACTAACGGTGCAAAGATTATGCCGTTAGGGTATAAAAGTGTAACTTTGTAAAAACCCAAAGGTTATTTCTGATTTTATACTTGTAATAATATTTCACGAACCCAAAACCCGAAACAAATATGTTTGGTCTCATGTGTCTTTATTTTATTTGAAAAGTTTACGCTTGAATAGTGCTCGTGTATTTCTTGCTTACTGTGTGGTAAAATATATTTCGAAATGATTTCTCGTTGACATTCTTTATGGTGGTGGCTCATGGTGAAAGTGTACGGTGGGAATATGTAACGGAACATCCGTGCTAGTATTCACTGCTTAAAATGCGCAAATGTCATATATATATATATATATATATATATATATATAATATATATAATATATATATATATATATATATATATATATATTGTAACACCCGTGCCCGCTTAGACCAAAATTTAAAACTTTATACGCGGAAACGCTTGACTTTCATAGACATTCTGCTACTCCTTTGACCATTCATAAAAATCAGTAGACAACCAGCCCTTGAGACTATTTTTAAATGAAAGTACATTCAATTAGCTTCAAAACGATAGGTGGCACGACCCGTGACGACTTACGGATCAAAAGATATGACCTTTCGAAAACTGCCAAACCTGGACTGTTGGAGATGCGCCGCATCTCCAAAGGGAGATGCGCCGTATCACCTGATACGCCGTATTTCACAAAGTAGATGCGCCGTATCTAGCCCAAAATCTGCACAGAACAGACCCTACTGTCCCAATTTTCAGTTTCGCGAAGCCCGCTCAGAAACCCGACCTCCCGGACTCGAAACTGGACGAAACTTTCCAGAATCCTTTAGTATATCAATACAATCATTTTCATATAAAAACATCTCTCGTTTGACCACCCGGAATAGTACCTCCAAAATCACGGGTTTTACACTAAAAACCCGTTTTGACCCATTCATGACAAATACTACATACGACTTCCGTTTTACACCAAACTTTCCAGAATTCATTCATTTAACATATCAAACATGTTCCAATAACACTTGACCCGTTTACGACCCAAAATGGGTACTTTTACACATAAACCAAACACCCCTTTAAACATTAACCATAACCACATAAACTACACTTTGACTTATCAAAGGACCACCAAATCATTACACAACTTTTGACACACAACTTGACTCTTGTCTACTCATTACAAAACATTACTTGACACACGGGGGTACAAACTTATACACTTGAGCTCGGTATTCTACCTAAGCTCCTAATCACATACTACCTTAACTTTTGCATATCCAAATCCTTAATCCACTTATCCAAGCCATAG
The DNA here is from genome assembly GCA_021014915.2 of Artemisia tridentata subsp. tridentata. NCBI lineage: Eukaryota > Viridiplantae > Streptophyta > Magnoliopsida > Asterales > Asteraceae > Artemisia > Artemisia tridentata. Next base: position 456,082,631 of record CP139509.1, read on the forward strand.
CATAAGCACCTACAAAATGGTTAGACAACTAAACCGTAAGCGATAACGCTTAGTAAGTAAAACGACTATAACATAACATATACTTCAATCCACATGATGCATCATATATATGAACACTTACATCGAGGCTCACTACTCAATATCAACTAGCACATAACATCAACATGACCATAGCATCATCACATCACATAAGCTATAACCATAACTTCACATAAACATATTCCAAGCTCATCCTTTCAACATAAACATACATAACACATAATGATAGAAATCCATATACATATGCTATCATCATTTTACTTACCTCAAACCAAGCTACAACATAACAAGAACATCATTATCATCATAAGCTTCCATCATCATCATCATGATCGATCATCATCATCATCAATAACCAAAACCTAATCACATAATACTCAAATACATAAACAAGGGTTATCAAACCCATCAAAACATAGTCATCTTCTAACCCATATCATCATATGATCATATCTTGATCATATGATGAAAACCCATTAAACTCTAGACTTACAATCATTACAAGAATTACTTACTTGGTGTGATCATAACTAGGAAAGACCAAGAACATCAAGACTTGATCATCAAAGTCCCATCTTCCCTCCATTTTCTCTCTAATAACCGGCCTTCTCATTTTCTCTCAATAATGAGAGAATTATCTAGATAAAACTAGATATAACTAGTTAGGTGACATCTTTGGGCAATGGGCAAGAATGGCCCCTCAAGTTCCATTCCTTCTAATTTGGCCACAAACTAACTTATAACACATATAACAAGTTTAACACTTAACAACTTAAGCCCCTTAAGTTACACTTCATATTTACATAACCACTTTAGTCATATTTTGACTATCGGGTTTGACTAAAACACAACATATGTTGACTAGCCAATCACATAAAGCCATAATCTATTTTCATCTAGGGTGGGGTCCCAACACCCGGGAAACGGGTCTAACAATTCTACCCCCCTTATATAGATTTCGTCCCCGAAATCTCTCGTCTAAATCTATCCAAAACTAATTTCATGACATATACATGCTCTTATACTCATGCTTTCAAAGCCAAATCATTGCAACGATCTAAATGATCATGCAAATTCTACGCTTACTATACAAAATCATAATTCATAACCTATCAAAACACGCTTCTCATCACAAACTTTTCTAAAATTTCCAATAATGACGACTTGTCATATGGAAAATCTTACTACTTCGACTCTATATGAGTCAAACTTTATTACTATAAACATAACATACGCCCATGCACTAACCATCACTTAACATCATATACCGGCCAATCTCACATAACACATAGCACAAAATGCGCATCTATGCCACAAACCGGCAACTTATCTCAAAATACACAAAGTACCATACAAAAGGCACCTACATAAAATCTATCACACGCATCACTTAAGCATACTTTCTTATCAAATTCTAGAAATGCTCACAAATTAACTTATCAACTTAAAACATAATTCAATTTAGACGTCTAACTTAAGGTTTCACATATTACCTTATCGCCGCTATAAGTTTTATTCGTATTTATCTTTTCTTATGACGTCTAACCGGTTTTAATTTTTTACTATCTCATATCACTATCCGTACTCATGTCATATCGGTTACACATAAGCCCACTCTTTTGTAACTCTTCATTCACATAAAAGGGCGTCCCGATCTATGTAAATCAAGAATTACAAATTCATGGTTCGGTGATTTACAATTTCCTCATTCAAATGAAAAGGCGTCCCAATCCATTTGAATCAAGAAACCATAAACCATCCTACTTATACACTTCCGACCTAACACTCGTACATACTATACTTTCCATATTTACTAGCCTTGGATCCAATCTCGCTAACTTTCATCCATGCCATAAGGCAAGCTAACCACCATGCCGTAAAGGCAAGCTGACAACCATGCCACAAAGGCAAGCTTACATTCATGCCATAAAGGCAAACTTACTTCCATGCCACATAGGCAAGCTAACCTCGTGCCATAAAGGCACCTTAACATCGTGTCCTAAAGACACCTTAACATCGTGTCCTAAAGACACCTTAACATCATGCCAAGGATATAGGCAAACCATGCCGGTGAAGGCAAGCTAACAATCATGCCATAAAAGGCAAACTAGGCTATCCCGAAGGATACCATAACATCCATGCCATAAAGGCAAGCTGGCTATCCCGAAGGATACCGTAACTAGAGCATTGGATCCAAGCTATATCTGTCTTATCATCTTTTCTCATTTATCTTTTCATGCACTTATATAATTAGGCACACACTATCATATATTAAATTTTCATTGCCTTACGCAATCTCAACATTCACTATCACGCTTTCTACCATCTAGGCAAGTTTCTATATAACACTTGCACATTTATTATCATCGCATTTCACAATGCCACTTATCTCTCGCCCGTCAACCCCAAGTTGACTCATACACTAATTATGTGCCATTTTTATTTAGACAATTTATATGTAATGCTTATTCATTACAACTTACACATTTCTACGTGTTCTTACAACACACTCTTACTATTATCCGTCAACACTTGTTGACCATATTCTCATTTCATACTGTCACTTCATTTAGTTTATTCAACTTGTATGCATACAAACCTTACATAGGTTCATTCTGTAACACTTTCGTTAATTTCATCTTACATATTCAAATATATTAACATGATCACATTCATGTTTTACATTTCTTTCTAGCGTACTTCAAGTCACCCATGACTTCTAGCGCAATCTATATTTTATTCGTCACTTTAACTCATCATACTTTACCTTATATCACTAGCACTTTTCAATTTATCATGTTTTATATGTAACATGTTCTCATCACTTCTTAACTTTACACTTTAACTTTCTCTTTTAGTTTAGCATATAAAAACTCATGCTTCAATTATCCATTCTTTATTTTATCAATCATGCCTCTCAAGTCATCAAACTACAACATACTTTGCTATTCATTTCTTACTTATCTAAATCTTTTTAAGCATTTAAGCTTTTTCAAATTATTAGCATGCTTTTTAACTCTTTTCACATAACGATGTGTTCTTTTTAACTTTACCGACCACAACTAGGTTAACACATAGCATGCATTCAAATGCATCTATCTTAACTCATACACTTCTATACCAACGTGCTCTCAAGCACATCACATAAAGCTTAAACATACAATAAACTTACCATAGACTTAACATCATATAAACAACAATACTTAACATCATACAGGCAATCATATCATAACGCTTAACACTTATCCGACAAGTGTTAAAACATTCATAACATAAATCAAAACATAAAGTCTATGGCTCATATATCACATTGCATAACCAAGCAATGTCTAGGCATCGACCTTCTAACTAACCGCAAATAATAGCCAACCTTATAACTAAGGAATCATAAACCTTAATTCACTTGCTAACCCATCTCTAATACCACTTAGCTTTGCTACCCGCAATACATCACTATGGCTCTACCATACTTTCACATATCGCAATACAATCCACGACACCAACCAAGGTGCACGGCTATCTAATCATATAAACATTTCAAGTCCTCCACGGACATACATCACATAATCACAATACCAATACCGGCACCAACCTAGGTGCTCGGTCAACTAATCACATAAACATCTTAAGTCCCCATGGACTTGCATCTCATACACAACAACACTATCACCCACATATATCACCTATCATCGATAGACTCAACTAGCATAAAACACAATCCGCCTAACACTTAGCAATTAGTTTCCGCGCAACTAACACTAACGCATAACACTTCCATGAGTGGTTTAAGACTAGGCAACCTATAGTGGAAACCTAATTCACTTAAACCGAAGCTCTGATACCAATTTGTAAACACCCGTGCCCGCTTAGACCAAAATTTAAAACTTTATACGCGGAAACGCTTGACTTTCATAGACATTCTGCTACTCCTTTGACCATTCATAAAAATCAGTAGACAACCAGCCCTTGAGACTATTTTTAAATGAAAGTACATTCAATTAGCTTCAAAACGATAGGTGGCACGACCCGTGACGACTTACGGATCAAAAGATATGACCTTTCGAAAACTGCCAAACCTGGACTGTTGGAGATGCGCCGCATCTCCAAAGGGAGATGCGCCGTATCACCTGATACGCCGTATTTCACAAAGTAGATGCGCCGTATCTAGCCCAAAATCTGCACAGAACAGACCCTACTGTCCCAATTTTCAGTTTCGCGAAGCCCGCTCAGAAACCCGACCTCCCGGACTCGAAACTGGACGAAACTTTCCAGAATCCTTTAGTATATCAATACAATCATTTTCATATAAAAACATCTCTCGTTTGACCACCCGGAATAGTACCTCCAAAATCACGGGTTTTACACTAAAAACCCGTTTTGACCCATTCATGACAAATACTACATACGACTTCCGTTTTACACCAAACTTTCCAGAATTCATTCATTTAACATATCAAACATGTTCCAATAACACTTGACCCGTTTACGACCCAAAATGGGTACTTTTACACATAAACCAAACACCCCTTTAAACATTAACCATAACCACATAAACTACACTTTGACTTATCAAAGGACCACCAAATCATTACACAACTTTTGACACACAACTTGACTCTTGTCTACTCATTACAAAACATTACTTGACACACGGGGGTACAAACTTATACACTTGAGCTCGGTATTCTACCTAAGCTCCTAATCACATACTACCTTAACTTTTGCATATCCAAATCCTTAATCCACTTATCCAAGCCATAGCATAAGCACCTACAAAACGGTTAGACAACTAAACCGTAAGCGATAACGCTTAGTAAGTAAAACGACTATAACATAACATATACTTCAATCCACATGATGCATCATATATATGAACACTTACATCGAGGCTCACTACTCAATATCAACTAGCACATAACATCAACATGACCATAGCATCATCACATCACATAAGCTATAACCATAACTTCACATAAACATATTCCAAGCTCATCCTTTCAACATAAACATACATAACACATAATGATAGAAATCCATATACATATGCTATCATCATTTTACTTACCTCAAACCAAGCTACAACATAACAAGAACATCATTATCATCATAAGCTTCCATCATCATCATCATGATCGATCATCATCATCATCAATAACCAAACCTAATCACATAATACTCAAATACATAAACAAGGGTTATCAAACCCATCAAAACATAGTCATCTTCTAACCCATATCATCATATGATCATATCTTGATCATATGATGAAAACCCATTAAACTCTAGACTTACAATCATTACAAGAATTACTTACTTGGTGTGATCATAACTAGGAAAGACCAAGAACATCAAGACTTGATCATCAAAGTCCCATCTTCCCTCCATTTTCTCTCTAATAACCGGCCTTCTCATTTTCTCTCAATAATGAGAGAATTATCTAGATAAAACTAGATATAACTAGTTAGGTGACATCTTTGGGCAATGGGCAAGAATGGCCCCTCAAGTTCCATTCCTTCTAATTTGGCCACAAACTAACTTATAACACATATAACAAGTTTAACACTTAACAACTTAAGCCCCTTAAGTTACACTTCATATTTACATAACCACTTTAGTCATATTTTGACTATCGGGTTTGACTAAAACACAACATATGTTGACTAGCCAATCACATAAAGCCATAATCTATTTTCATCTAGGGTGGGGTCCCAACACCCGGGAAACGGGTCTATATATACTCATACACATATATATGCTAAATTAATTACTTATGTATTTAATTAATTAAGATTAAAATTAATTAAATAGGCTTTTGAGAAATAAATAAAATAATAGAGTTAGTGGAGGATTATTATATTATAAATATTATTTATTATTTATAATACAATTTTAATTATAAGAAAATAAAAACATTGTTAGGAAATTTTATAAAGTTTACTTAAGTTAAGTATTTTCACAGAAATACTCTAAATGTTATCGTTACTTTAAGTGTTTACAGTGGATTTCGACACAAAGTCAATATTTAGTCAAAAAGTCAACAAAAGTCCATTTCAATATTAATTTGGTGAAAATGTCAATTTTTACCCTTTCGGAGACTAAACGTCTCAAAACAAGTCCAAAAATAGTTTTCGTTATATTTATCGTTTCGTTAAGTATTAATAACCACGGCGAGTCGGAAAATATTCCAAAAATCATTTTCGTCATTTTAGTTGCATTTTGGGCCGAACACTATTGAAATAGCCCAATAACCAATTTTAGCCCAAAACACATTTTTAGTTAAAACATATATCTCGACGCGTTTCTAAAAATCATTTTACTCGCTCATTAGTCCGTTTGGTCAAAAAGTCAAAACTACTAAATTCATCCATGGGCTCGGCCCAACAGTTTTCTCGTGGGCTTTATGGCCCAAAAATTAGTTTGGTCCATTTCTTATAATTTAGTATTTATTAGTTACTAATTAAGCTTTAAACTTATCAAATAAGTTCTACTAAATAAGCCACTTAGCTAAATATTCAAAGATGACTATATTTTGGTCTATTCGACCTATAATAATTTTTTCAACTTATTTTCCCATTTTTACTAGTTATTTTCTATAACTTATGGCTTATTAAACAATCTATTCCAAATAAGCACTCAATTATACTTTTCCACCATTTCACCATTTGAGCCAAAATTTTAAGTTTTTCAAAACCCCAATAATCATTTATTTTTTTTCTAGCCGATTAGTGTATATAGTCTCAAAAGTCTATATATTGCTTAATCTCGCGTAAAATTCGTAACTCATGTTTGTATCATCAAACTAACACTATATGTAACAAGATTTACCACACAAGCAAGAAATTTATAAACTAGTTCATACACTACAAAAAGTCGAGCACTATGTAACCATATACAAGCCCTAGATTTTTCCAAATCAACAAAATATATACTTTTAAAACTTTTAAACATCATTAGACATCAAATGAACAAGCGATTAACAAGATTAGGAAAATTTTATGAATCCTTACAATGAGCTGATGATTAACGAGGCTAAGGAGACCAAGAACACCCAATGCTTCACCAATTTTACCCAAACCAAGTTCCAAATAACCCAAAAACCTTGAATATACACTCTAATGTGATTGAACTTCAAAGAAAATTGATGGATTTTGATAATGAAGGTGTGTCGTAGGTTTAGAGATCAAGAAATGATCTAGGTAAATTGACAATAGTTAAATGGATAAGTAGAAGTGTTATAGCAACATATATGGTAAGTATGTGTATTATATACAAGTTTAATACTAGTTAGTGGGATTTTGTTTGGATTTTAGTGGGGAAGTGCCCATATGGCCGGTCATGTGGTATTAGGGGGAGGGTAAAATTATTTTTACTCCTTGTTGGTGTATCATGTGTCGGTTTGAGCTAAAACGTGACCGTAAAGTCCCGTTTTGACGTTTTTGGACACGTATACGTAAAATAAAGTTTTTATCCACATTTTTGTCAGAAATGTAATAAAATATTATTACTGACTCAAAAATATATTTATTTGCCTGTTACCATGTGTATTGTGCTGTCGGTACGCGCGTGCGGTTGTTTTTCAGAAAAATACGAGAAAGCTCTCAGTTAATTACGAGACTTGTCAGTAACTATCAGAAATGTGGTAATTTAGGTTTACTGACAAAAATATACTTTTTCTGCAGTGACTGTAACCTACAGTGTGCGGGACAGCTCCCAAAAATGCTCAAAAACACTCAGAAACATGCAAATGCGCATAGAAATGTGTAACACCCCCCAAATTTGGATAGCAACAGCGGAAGACTTAATTGGGTGTTACGTAGTGGATCGTAGTCATAACCATAGAAAACGACTTTAAAAAGACGTTTTAAGTTTATCATTCAAAATACAAGCATTTGAGATACAAAGATGTTTCATAGTTAACATGTTTATTTAAATTTGAATGATAAAACATTTATTTAGAATCCCGTGCCGGGTTTAGTGCCCACTTCGTGCCTTGAGTTCCAGCCTTTAGTTACCTGAGATAACATGCTAAAAGTCAACAAAAGTTGAGTGATATTCATAGGTTTAAGTTTAATAGTTGAACACAAAGTATAAGTGTTAATTGCATCGAATTAAAATTAAACAAGTTAAAATCAAGTTGTTATTGCATTAAGCTCATGACACGCAACGCTTAACAGGCATCAAAAATGATGTAAAGTATATAGGCCCTCGGGATAGGTATTTGCCAATAACCTATAAGTTTGTTTAAATAAAGTGCGCTTGGGTGGCTCATCCTAGCAGACCCAAACGGGGATTGTCAGTCCCAAATAGATCTATTCACAACTATTTACGTTCACTCGCAAGTGATTAAGGTTCATGATAGAGGGACTTTTGGCAATAGCTACTGAAGCAATAATAACATCAGTCATAGCATACAAAAAAGTTTGTGTTCATGTTTGTAGCATGTATCTTCCCACAAAAAGGATTTAAAAGTTTAAGTGTGGGCTATGAACTCACCTTAGTAGTACAGTAGTGGTGGTAGTATCGTAACTCAAATGATGAAAGGAAACGGCTTCAACACACGACCTATATAGTATATGGCAAGTTTTAGTGGTTTGATAGTCTAAGTTTGGTTTATCGCGAATCATAACGTTTAAGGTTTTATCGATTGATAATTAATTTGTAACGTTAAGAATATGCGTGTTTAAATGATCAAGGTTATATATAAAAATATAAAGTTATATATATATATATATATATATATATATATATATATATATATATATATATATATATATATATATATATATATATATATATATAGGGGAGCTTTATTTTCAGAACCCTGTTAAGTGCGGGAACTGCGAGAACTCCAAATTTGCATTAGAAAACGTGCGTGTTCATATAAAACATGTATGTTTTCTTACATACACCTTAATACACATACCTGCATATTAAGGTGTATGTAAGAAAACATACATGTTTTATATGAACATGCATGTTTTCTAATGCAAAATTGGAGTTCTCGCAGTTCCTGCACTTAACAAGGTTGTGAAAATAAAAACCATTTTGCATTGATTTGTTGCACTTAACAGGTTTTATATGAACATGTATGTTACTCAGGTATGTGTATTAAGGTGTATGTAAGAAAACATACATGTTTTATATGAACATGCATGTTTTCTAATGCAAAATTGGAGTTCTCGCAGTTCCCGCACTTAACAGGGTTCTCAAAATAAAGATACACTATATATATATATATATATATATATATATATAGGATCCGGTTCCATTGAGAAGGTTTTTATTTTGAGAAGATTGAGAAATCTTCGTTTGAACAAACTGATTCATTTTTTTGATTTGATTCACAAGTAAAACATCATTTTATGGTGAATCGAATCTATAAATTACAAATTTGATTCACAAATCATTGTTAAAATCGAGTTATGATGATGATTCATTAAATTTGTACAGATGATTCAGTATTCTACATATATCGCAAAATCGAGAGATTTTTAACATTGATTCAAATTTTTTTTACACATTTTGAATTTTAATCACATTAAAATGAGTTTTACGCTTGAAAAACATGAATCAAAGTTAAAAATTTATCGTTTTTGAAAACCTTCTCAATCTTCTCAAAATAAAAACCTTCTCAATCGATCCAGATTCTATATATATATATATATATATATATATAGTATATATATATATATATATATATATATATGAGGCCATTCATGTGAGAAATCTAATTTTTGTGAGAACGCGTGAACTAATCTAGGCCATCCATCTAATCCCGCTCAAATGTTAATCCAACAGCTAATATCAATCCAAAGATTAAACGGACAACAGCTAGTCATACCACTATAAAATATAAAAAACACAAACATGTCAAATTTTAAAGTGTGAAATCCCAAATACGCTCTCAAATTTTACCAGTTATCACCACCGCGGACCACCACCGTGTTCATCACCATAATTACCACCGCTAATCACAATCATCATAATCAAAAACATAAAAAAATCTCACAATTAACAGTTATAACTCTAAATTCGTCTAATTATCTTCATTTTTGTCACTAAATCAACGATATTGAAGCGTGCATAAAAAAATTGTGATCTGCTTATAGGAAAATCTGATGATTATGAAGAACAAGAAAGTCGAATCGAGTGAAATCAACGACGATCATCCAACCTAGAACACGAAGAAGATGAAAAATACAAAATTACTAAACAGAGATACATTGTAAGTGTGAATTTAAGTTTTTTGGGCAAATTTTTTTTAATGTTTATAATTTTTTAGTAATTTGTTATCTGGATGAAGAATTTAGATGATTTTGTAAAGGTTGATGAAGAATATGAAGATATAGATCCAAATAAGCTTGTAATTTGTCGGTGGTTTTTCGTTGCACACCAAGTGTTTGATGAAATGTGTAGTTTTCTTCACATGTGAGCAACCTTTGATTCACTTATTAGTGTATCTAATTTTAGTTATAGTATCTTCGCATGTGAAGATTATCAGTTAGGAATGAAGTTTTGATGCAATTAGCCAATTTAAGTTTGGATTAGATTATCTTCGCGTGTGAAAAATATGAGTAAGTAATGGATTTTGAGGTTATAAGTGCATATAAGTTTAGTTATAGTATCTTCACATGTGAAGATTATCAGTTAGTAATGAAGTTTTGACATTAATAGCGGATTTAAGATTAGAGTATATTATATTCGCATGTGAACAATATCAGTAAGCAATAAAGTTTTGATGTTATTAGTGTATTTAATTTTTGTTATAGTATCTTCGCATGTGAAGATTATGAGTTAGGAATGAAGTTTTGAAGTTATTAGCGGATTTAAGTTTGGATTAGATTATATTCACGTGTGAAAAGTATTAGTAAGTAATTAAGTTTTGAGGTTATTAGTGTATTTAAGTTTAGTTATAGTATCTTCGCATGTGAAGATTATCAGTTAGGAATGAAGTTTTGAAGTAATTAGACGATTTAAGTTTGGATTAGATTATCTTCGCGTGTGAAAAAAAAAAACCAAAAAAGCAGGTTTGTGGGCGTTTGGGATTGGTTATTGAAACAGCTTATCTGATGATTTGTGAGTGACATAAGCTGTTTTGGATAAGCAATTTGGAGTGGTTGACAAATGCGTTGAATGGATCAAGAGTCGCACAAAGTCTATTTTTAATACATACATCCTCCTAGCTTATTATATTAGAAGTTAAAGATAATGATTGTAATCATATCGTTTTGCAGTTCTGATTAACAATTTAAGTTATTACAAATATTTTTTGAACAGTGGACAAAACATGGGTTGATGCTTCAATCCAACCTGACTTGCTCTGTTTTGACCCGTAGTTAAACATGGCTCAGTCAACCTGAACCATGTTGGCTCGTTACCCGATCCGCCCTTTAGACATATTTAGCGTCTTTTATGAGGAGGAAGTGTTTGCATCACCTTATTGTGTTGCATGATGTTATGTTTTCCAGCGTTTGATGATGAGTCTCACAAATCAAAGCATCACATAGTTAAACCAACAGTTTCAACTCATAAGACCAGTAGTCGGTCTCTTTCTCGTGACTCACAATTGAAGAGTGTGGTTACAATTCCTCATGAATCCACGGTATGCAAACCGTCATCATATTCTTACTAATAATATAACCAAGTTTTCGGAATGTATCTTTTGTTGTTGACATTTATCCTTTCCATATGGTGGCGGAAGAAGTAACAATGGATGATAGCGATGGTGGTGGTGGTTGTGAAGAAGAGCTAGGTGTACTGCCACCTCATACTAAGGTAGTTGTGACCGGAAACAACCGTATGAAATCGCTGTTTCTTGGATTACAAGGTGTTGTCAAATCGTCTGGTGGTCTTGGAGGCTGGCATTGGCTGGTAATCTTTTATTTCTAAATAAATTTATAAATGTCATCTTATTTAAAAAGTGAATCCAGTTGATAACAGAGTTTCAACTTGATATGCATGTCATTATGATCACAAAGTTACTCTGATATCCTTGTTTTGTTTGAGTTATATGTTTTGTGGGTTTAACAAACTGTAGGTTCTTTCAAATGGAATGGAGATAAAATTACAAAGGAATGCATTAAGTGTGATTGAAGCTCCTACTGGTGATGAGAATGATATGGATCTTGAGGTTGAAAATTCGCAGTGGGACGTCTCTGATCTGGGTAAGTTTTGTGGGTTCTGTTTATATCATGTGATGAAAATTGATGGACTGATGTTGACCAAGACTACCCTGGAAAGGCCTCATTCAAAATTATGCCAACTTTCATGGCCAAATTTAGTTTTTTACCAACTGAAGTGTAATCTTGTCATTTTGGCCACAATGTTTTTCCAATGGTCTTGTTTTCAAATCAGTGGTGTTAGGTGACAATTTCAATTAGTCACATATTAGGAGGTCAAATTGGCTTGTTAAAAACAATTTTAGAATAAGTAGTATTATCTCCAAGGGGATGAGTCGAACTGGTCAAATGGGCACAAAGTCTTCTTTTGAAATGCTTACGACCTTGTAAAATATATTATTATAGGTCTTAGGTTATCATTGTAATAATATTGTTTTTGTGATTAAAAGTGACATATATACATATACTTATTATATATCAAAGAAATTAATAAGGGAACAAAATGGATTTATGGGTTAATCCAACCTGACCGGCTCTGTTTCAACCTGTACTATAACATGACCTTGTCTTTTTGGGTAAAGGGTTTTTAACCATGGGTCCATTTAGCCATCTTAAGAATCTCTTTGTGTAATAAGTGCCGACATCACCTTACCAAATGATTGTATTGAATGATATTATGTTTTGCAGCGTTTGATGATGGCTGCAAGTCTCACAGACTAAGGCATCGAGCACTTAAACCAACAGGGTCATCTCATAAGACCATTAGCAGGACTCTTTCTTGTGACACACAGTCGAAGGATTCATTCGCTACTTCCTATGGGTCCATGGTCATGGAAGACATTACAATGGAGAATAATGATGATGGATGTGAAGAAAACGAGCTAACTAAACTGCCACCTAATACTAGGGTTGTTATTACTGGAAACAATCGTACAAAGTCGGTGCTTGTTGGACAAGAAGGTGTTGTCAAAATGGCTGTTGGTCAGGGAGGTTGGCATTGGCTGGTAAATTATATTGCTTCATTAATTCTTTGATATTTTGATTTATAAATTAACTGAAATTTGGTTATCCAATGTAGTTTTGTTGAAATAGGATTTTGAATCCAGTTTGTTTTTAAAGATTTCAAATTTTATTAATGGTTCTCTAATAACTCGTTTTGTTATAACTGATTATATAGTTCGGGTTGTTCTCATCTTAAGTAATAACTTTCATAATGCATATCTAACTAACTACTAGAGGCAAGTATTGACATGTGATGTTCAAGTTATGAATTAATCGGTAGAGTAGTGTAATGGCACGTATTTAATGTTCCACATATCCAAACCATACATAGTGATGATGTGCGAAAGTGGATTTAGTTCATAGAAAATCTCAAACTTCATATGACCTATTTTGTCGATCTGACCAATTGTATGTTGCAAAATCTTGTGTATAAATTATGATTTTTGTGGGATTAACAAATTGTAGGTTCTCAAGAACGGCATAGAGGTTAACTTACAAAGGAATGCATTAACTGTGATTAAAGCTCCTAGTGGTAATGAGAACGACAAGGATATTGAGATTGAAAATTCGCAGCGGAATGTCACTGATCTCGGTTAGTTTTGTGGGTTCTGTTTATAGTGTTAAGAAAACCAAAGGTGTGTTGGTGGTCAAAGTTACACTCAAATGGCTTAGTTTAAAATTCTGCGAACTTTTTATGGCCAAATTTTAATTTTTGACAGATTACACTGGGTAATGTTGACCATGATAAGTTTTCAATGTAGGCACTTATATTCAACATAGGTGGCAATTCGATCCATTACTTATTATACCGGGTCAATTTGGCTTGTCTTTTATATCAAATATGTCGAATCAAATGCATACAACTTCCTTATTATTTTAACTAAAAGATTTTTTATTTTTTTATTTATTTTATTTTATTGTAATTATAACTAACATACTAACTATAAAAGTACATTGAAAAATTGTCAAAAGAAGTATATGGGTCAATCCAACCTTACCCACTCTGCTTCAACCCATACTAAAACATGACAGTTTAACCCAAAACGTTGTTGATCTCACCTGTTACTGAACCCACCCATCTAGACATAGTTTGCATTCTTTTTTTCGAGGTAAAGGGTTGTCATCACCTTACCAAATGATTGTATTGCATGCTGTTATGTTTCCCAGGATGGGCGCAAGTATGACAGATCAAGGCATCGTGCACTTAAACCAACAGGGTCAGCTCATAAGACTATTAGTAGGTCTGTCTCTTGTGATTTACTGCTGAAGAGATCGGTTACAACTCGAGCTCGTCATGGGTCCATGGTATGCAAACTGTTGTCAAATAATTAGTATTAATTATGAGCAATTGTTTTTGGATTAGATCAAACTGAGCTTTCTATTGACATGTATCATTTCCAGAAGGTTGATCTTGGCAAACTTGAGATGACAGCCCTACGAAGATATTGGCGCCATTTTAACCTCGTGAGTGTATTGATATAAGAGTAAATTACTTGTGATTATATGCACAATTTCATTTCAATCTTTTCCCATATTTTCAGATGGATGGAAGTCCCAACCTATCCAGGGAGCGGCTTCTTGATATTGTTCAACAGCATTTTATGTCAGAGGTAGGCACAAACTTGTTTGTTTTGTTAGGTATTTCATATAACGGCTTACATCTCCTTAATTAGATCGACTTAGACTTAGGGGTGTTTGAATTTATGTTTAGGATTGATTAATTGGTTCAGTGGGATGTGAGGTTTTAATAATCGGGTTTTGATGTTTGGATTAACAAATTTTGCTTTAGATAATCTTTTTTATAGGAAAAATAAACAGTTTTAGATCGGAAATAGTTTTTGTATCAAACTAGCACATGATCATTTCATAGTATGATAATACTATTATACTAACATATTCTCTAACCTAATTTTAGAGACTTCTAATTCCATTTCACGTCTCCACGATTTCAGAAATGTCCTATTTTGATCATTATATCTATTTTTAAATAATCCGTATTTGCATGAACACATTCAAACTTCTTGTAAAATTTTCTACATACCCACAGACCGTGCAGTAATCTTATACCCCCTAGATACAAACCAATCTTATGGGTGGCCAGGGATAGGTTCGAAAAGGGTCAAAACTGACATATCCTCAACAGTGCTGATAGATTTATGCGGTCCTGTATATTTTGAGAAGATGTTAATTTAGCAGTAGTGGTTATGTCTAAACAACCTGTATTTATATACACAAGTAGTGTATTTATATTTTGAGAAGATGTTAATTTAGCAATAGTGGTTATGTGTAAACAACCTGTATTTATATACACAAGTTGTGTATGAAATTGGAGATAAATTTTGGCTTAGGGCTAGGAACCTTAATTTCGAATTTCGATTAGGAGCCCCCATTTCAGCTGTCATCAAAGAGCATGGAAAGATTGAAGAAAGTAACTAAAAGATCATATGAAATCGAAGATAAATCAAATTAAAGTACCTGAAATAAAAAGAAATTGACTCAGAATGGAAGTAATTAGATAGCCACCCTCGATCGTAGTAGAACCAACAGAGGTGAATACGTGGTTTGTGTTTTTGTGAAAAGAAGAATGAAAGTGGTTTCAAAATAGTGAAAGTGATAAAAGAGGGAAAAAATACCACCTATAAATTTTGGTAGATAGAAATAGAAACTGGGTTTTATGAAATGACCAATCTTCTAATCTTATTATTTTAGATCCTGGTGTAAATTTTCTTTAAAAGACCGGGTTTTTTCGTAACCGGTCTCTATTTAAGGATCTCTTTGACCTTTTGTGTAGTAGTGAGAAATTTTATACCTATTTTTTTATTGAGGGGCTGCTTGGTATGGGGGATAGGGGGTGGGGAATGGGTAAGGTATTCAAAAGGGCCCACCTCACTTGTTAAATGGTGCTTGGTAGAGGTGTGCAAAGGTATTGATTACCCAGTAGTGGGTAATCAACCATTATAGAGTAAATTTGGGGGTAAGGTAATGATTACCCACCTCACTCATTCCTTTGCATTCCCTTTCCCTTTCCCTTTCCCTTTGCATTCCCCTCTAATGAACCAAGCGGGCCCTGAATTTTATTTTTGGTATTTCAAAGACTTATTTGAGTGGATTCAGCTTGAACCGACACAATTCTGGCATTTATTGCTATTCATGGATCAGGTAATGTTTCACGGGAAAATTTGACACTCAACCACTGTTTCTTATACCATTGTGGCATGCCAGTTGTATAAAAACGGTAAGGCTTAGGCCATGTCAACAAATTTGCGCAATTGGCACGCCCCCACTAACATATGTAACTAGTAGTATAGACTGTAGGTATATATTTTTTAATAGTTACTTTTACTGTATAAACAAATAGCAACTTGAGTGGTTAAACGCCTTCAAAATGTTTGAATGGCTTCATGATCATACTTGTGTATATATGGTGCAGAGTATAAGACGTCGTCAAAATTCTCAAAGTGAAAAGAAACTTGGAAAGTGTATAGTTTCATCTAATGGTTCAGCAATGCCATCAAAAGCTGTAAAAGAACTGAATGGAAAACACAAGAGAGAAGACAACATGGTAATATCAATTGCTTCTGGAAACTGCTCAGGTTTGAGGTTGCAAAAGGGACTACACGTTCGTCTTCTTCTCGTCTTTTTCTTGAGTTAATTAACGTCCATTTTCTTAATTTATCAGTTTAAAATCTGAGTCAAGACATAAGTAGTGCTTTCCTCCCACAATTTACGTAAGCTTGTGCATGCTCCATTTACATCCTATAGATGTGTATGTATGCTACAATCAGTATGAAGTACAAGCGCTATATCAGGCAAGCAACTCAGGAGAGGATTAAGAAACAAGTATGAAGTACTCCTAATTGGGACCAAAGAGCAGGATGCAAAGGACTAGCTTGTCTTCATGAAGAATGATATATTTTACTTTTTGCTATCATCTTCATGTTCAATGTAAACTTTAATTGATGAACTAATATTACTTCAATAATACAGCAATAAATTAAATTATATTGATTTGGGATGTTTTATGCAATATAATGAATGTTGGCTAACTTTCTAAGCTTATGTGACCCGTCGTAGCTACTATTTTTTAAATAAGCTGGGTTTGATTTCACTTGCTACTTGACAGCAACTCGTAAATAGATGTATAAAATTTAGGACATAAGATGTTTAGTGTAAAACTACCAAAGCTAGGAGATCTACTGAATTGGTTTTTTTTTATTGGTTGTAGTCTCATATTTAAGATAGCATGAGGTACTTTTCTTGCTATTTGGAAAATCATCACATGTGACCGACTTGTTCAAGCATTTTAAAAAGCTACGACAACATATATTTTCACCTGTGACCAATATTTGTCTCGAGCATGTACTTTTTTTCTTCGGGTGAATAAATTTTCATCATTAGTGATTACACGTACATTTATACATGAGCGTATACGTTTACACATGATCCTCGCATGTACATATATTTCTTCAATAGTTTATACATGAGCGTATACGTTTACACATGAACATATACTTTTTTCTTCAATAAACACTAGTAAATACACGCACATTTATAAAATGAGCAAATATTTTTTTTCTTGGCGTGTTAATATATAGAGGTAAATACACATAAATTTATACATGAGCATATACTTTTTTCTTCGTATGTGAATAAATTTTATTCACTAGTTAATACATGTACATCTACATATGAGCATATACTTTTTTTCTTTTACGTGAATAAACTTTCTTTACTAGTAAATACAGGTACTTTATTGAATTTTTTTCTTCGCGTGTAAATAAACTTTCTTCGCTAGTAAATACGAAATACACATACATTTATACATGAGCATTTACTTTTTTAGACTAGAAGTGCAAAAATAGGAGATATTGATATATAATAGACGATTGTTTAAGGTTTTTTAGAATATCTTCGCGATTGAAAATTATGAGCAATGATTGATGCTTTGATGTATTTTTTATACCAAAAGTGCAAAAATAGGAGATGCTGATGTTTAATACATGAATATTTTAGTTTTGTAATAAATATCTTCGCGCGTGAAAACAAGCATTGAAGCTTTGACCTTACTAGCATACTTTTTATAATAGAAGTGTAAAAATAGGAGATATTAATGTTTAATAGACGATTATTTAAGTTTTGTAAGAATATCTTCACATGTGAAAGATTATGAGCAAGGATTGAAGCTTTGATCTTACTAGCATATTTTTTATACTAGAAGTGCAAAAATAGGAGATATTGATGTTTAATAGACGATTATTTAAGTTTTGTAAGAATATCTTCACATGTGAAAATTATGAGCAAGGATTGAAGCTTTGATCTTACTAGCATATTTTTATACTATAAGTGCAAAAATAGGAGATATTGATGTTTAATAGATGATTATTTAAGTTTTGTAAGTATTTCTTCATATGTGAAAATTATAAGCAAGGATTGAATCATTGGTCTTAGTAGCATATTTTTTTATACAAGAAGTGCAAAAATAGGAGATATTGATGTTTAATAGACGGTTATTTAAGTTTTGTAAGAATATCTTCACATGTGAAAAATTATAAGCAAGGATTGAAGCTTTGATCTTACTAGCATATTTTTTATACTAGAAGTGCAAAAATAGGAGATATTGATGTTTAATAGATGATTATTTAAGTTTTGTAAGAATATCTTCACATGTGAAAAATTATGAGCAATGATTGAAGCTTTGATCTTACTAGCATATTTTTTATACTAGAAGTGCAAAAATGGGAGATATAGATGTTTAATAGACGATTATTTAAGTTTTGTAAGAATATCTTCACATGTGAAAGTTATGAGCAAGGATTGAAGCTTTGATCTTACTAGCATATTTTTTATACTAGAAGTGCAAAAATATGAGATATTGATGTTTAATAGACGATTATTTAAGTTTTGTAAGTATATATCTTCACATGTGAAAATTATAAGCAAGGATTGAATCATTCGTCTTACTAGCATATTTTTATACTAGAAGTGCAAAAATAGGATATATTGACGTTTATTATACGATTATTTAATTTTTGTGAGAATATATTCACATGTGAAAATTATAAGAAAGGATTGAAGCTTTTTAAGAATATTTCACAACTTGGTCACATGTGAAAATATTTATGTCTTAGATTTTTAAGATGCGTAAAAAACTTATTCACATGTGAAAATATATGTCTCGTAACTTAGTCACATATGAAAATATACGTCTCATAGTTTGGTCACATGTGATAGTATATGTCTCGTAGTTTTTAAAGATGAACAACATGGTCAGTTGGTCACTTGTGAATATATGTCCCGTAACTTGGTCATATGTAAAGACATATGTCTTGTAGCTTTTAAAATGCGTGAACAACCTGGTCACATGTGAAAATATGTGGTCACATGAAGAATTTTTTTATTCACGTGTGAATAAACTTTCTTCATTACTATACACTTACATTTATACATGAGCATATATTTTTTCTTCACTTGTGAATAAACTTTCTACACTAGTAAATACACGTACATAGACTTTTTTCACTAGTAAATACACGCACATTTATACATGATCAAATACTTTTTTCTTCACATGTGAAAAAATATGTCTCATAGCATTTTAAGATACGTGAACAACTTGGCCACATGTGAAAATATGTCTCGTAGCTTTTAAGATGCGTGAACAACTTGTTCACATGTGAAACTATATGATCGTACATGTCTTGTAGATTTTAAAGTTGCATAAAAAACATAGTCACATGTGAAAAAATATGTCGCATAACTTAGTCACATGTGAAACTATATGTTTCACACCCTTTAAAGATGTGTGAACAACATGGTCACATGTGAAAATATGTCTCGTAGCTTTATAAGATGCGTGAAAAACTTAGTCACATGTTAAAATATATGTCTCGTAACTTGGTCACATATGAAAATATATGTCTCGTAGCTTTTTAAGATACATGAACAACTTGATCACATGTGAAAATATATGTCTTATAGCTTGGTCACATGTGAAAATATGTCTCGTAGTTTTTAAAGATGCCTGAACAACATGGTCCGTTTGTCACTTGTGAAAATATTTGTCCCGTAACTTGGTCACATGTGAATATATATATCTCGTAGCTTTTTAAGATTCGAGAACAACTTTGTCACTTGTGAAAATATATATGTTTATCTCGTAGCTTATTAATATGCGTAACTTGAAAATATATTCACATGTGAAAATATGTCTTGTATATGTCTCGTAGATTTTAAAGATGCGTGAACAACTTAGTCATATATGAAAATATATGTCTCGTAACTTGGTGACATGCGAAACTATATGTCTCTTAGCTTACTAAGATACGTGAATAACTTGGTCACATGTGAAAATATATGTCTCGTAGCTTACTAAGATGCGTGAATAACTTGGTCACTTCCCATCTGTACCAACTTTCCTTGTGACATAATGACCTTTTCATCAACAAGAGGAAGATGCTATTACTATTCAACTCAAACCATATAGTAAACCATATACTATTCAACTCAAACCATCGTAAATGACTAATTTAACCTAAGTAAACCAAAAAAGAATAACCAAAAAACACAGAAAGCCGAAAAATTCAGCAACCAAAGCATACAAATCTATGAACTATTAAAATTCAAGATCAAGTTATAACAACTTATCCAGGATTTTCTGTCTTCTATTTACATTTTCTTTATACTTCCTATATGCCACTAACCTCATAGAGAAAAACATCCCAAATTCGAAGTGCCAAATGGAAAGGGAAAGAATATGAGAAAACAGTAATGAACCACTGGCTTCCATACATGCTTGGGTTTATCATTTCTTGTGTAAAGTGTTCCCCTAATTTTGGCATGTATTCCCTCATCAGATGATCAAACTGGAACAAGTATTGTTGAACGAGAGGTAGTCCCTCCTGCACGCGATATCATAAATTCAACATTACAAGAGAACTAAGTATACCAAAAATATAACAGCACCGAAAATGTTAACAGTGAGCTATGTGAACCATCATTTATGAACAATATCTTGCTTGACTATTGCAGGATGAATTCATTACTTCCATTTATTTGACAAGGTTAATACAATCCCTTTTTCGTTGTATGGGATTTTTATCTAATGGCTGCATTCAGGGATATGTTAACTTATTCCTTTGTGCCATAAGGCTTTTAATCGCCTTAACACTTTTATCAACAAATGAGACTAGGGTCCTAACACGATCCACTGGGGTACAAATAACGTTGATATGAAAACATCGCATAACAAAGGCAATGGCATGACTGAGAACAGAGTCAAATAGATATGAAAACATATATACACAAGGTGAATAAAGAAAATGAAGTGATCACTAATACAAATATACAGATTCCACAAAGTCACAAAAAAACATGTCATGATACTCTGCAAGAATGGAAAAGGTTTACAAATAGATATGAACTAAAGGTTTCACGCCACGAGGTTGTAGGAAGAATAAAGCAAGAAGTTTTCATAAAAAACATGTCATGAAACGAAAGGAACAAGTATATTGATCACTAAAATATATGGGTATAACCAACCTTTATTCGTCTATTTTCATTGATGGAAAAATATAATATTTATCAAAATAAATGCATAAAGAAATAGTTATTTCCTAATCACCTACAATGTATCTTCAATAAAATTAATACTAATCTCACCGGGTACTATCCTTGTTCACAATCGCTTAATCCACCTATGGATGCAGCTAAATATTCGCCTTCCATTGTTACAGATAGCGAAAACATTTTAGAACATGTAAAAGATCGTTGATACCTGAAACGTGGCAAGCAAGACCCATTTTCCATGTATTGGTACACCAGTACTCTATGTTTTCTTTGAGTACAGTACCCCCACAACTCAATTAAATTCATTTGGTTAAGCCTCCCATTCTCCCAAGGGTACTTATATCAGCAGGTATAAGTTTAGCTTCACCTTGGTTGTTACTAAATTCTCAAGACATTTGATTGCTGAGACTTCATTATCTACCAATACTCCTCTGTACACAATCCCACCAGCTCCTCTCCTATTTCTTTGCTAGCATTATGTGAGACCTTCTTCAACTCATACAACGGGTCTCCATGCCTAGCTATAGGTATGTATTTAGTTATCAACGTCATGATACAAGTACATTTTGAAAGTTTTACCTACAAGGGCCTAGTTTACTACAAACTATAATAAGATTATACAGTACAAAAAGGCAGTCCAAACATCCATTTCTTGATGTGTTCCAGCATTCCATTGTATAGAACACTTCTTGGATTACTCTTTCTTGGGTCTCCCCTTCCTGGATCTCCCATTGGATTTACCATTCACAGATTTATTCGCTGCGCGCTTAGCCTTTTCTCTGAATTGAGAATCCATATAACCATCAGTTGGTCAAAATCTCATCCATACTAAACTATCGCTGTAAACATTTCCAGTACAAGTATTCTTATTTTCTAGGTTCTGCTAAGCATGCAAATACGGGAGTTATACTAATGCTGGTCTATACTAAAAATATGAGACTTAATAACACTTGAAAAATACAAACTTAACTCCAGACCAAACAAGAAGATGTATTATATTATATGGAGCCAAGAAACTAACATGATACATATAGAATGCTTTAAACTTACTTGGTCCTATTTGGATCTGTCAAGTCTTTAACAGTAGCATCCATTGCATAAAGCACCATTTTCTTCACCTGCCATATACCAGCAAAAAGCAAATGCACCATTTAGTTTACATTTGAAACATGTGATGAACCTAATAGGCTTTTACATTGCTTATAAACTATGCTACAACTTGTGTATGACTTGTGCAATAAGGGTTCATGAACTCGACTTTAGCTAGAAAAGTTGACACGCCCAAGAGCTTCTTGACATATAAACCTAATGACCCCCTACCACATACAGCAAACTCGTAGATACATTTTAAATGAAAAGGAATGGGTCAAAACATAATTATATCACTGCACTTTCCCCCCTACGAATTCATGAAGGAAAGCTACCATTGTATCGCATGATTCTGTCTAATAGTATTTCAGGAACCTTAATTATTTCTGAAACTAGTGACAGTTACTTTTAAAATAAACGTGTAATCTTTAATGATCATTGGCTACCCCAGTCGTCTTCTTTGCATAAAATATCCTGTAATTTGAGTCAACTTTCGTGAAATAATAGGTTCCTTGAGCTAAACGACTAGTCTCTTCACTTGTAACGAATTCCTTGCCACCATATCTGTGCTCCATCACATGCATGAGCTCTACAAACTTTTCTGTCGCAAACTGCACAATGATAGTTATTTAGTTATGGACATTAATAATCGCACACACAGCTGGAAATGCAGGGATACAGGTTTATGTATTCAACATTTCTCTACATTTAAATATAACAAACTATCTGGTTGTTTAATGGGTCAGGTTGGGTCAAACCATCACCATTTTCTAAATACTTTAAATTATCAACTATTCGAATATTAATGTAA
Source organism: Artemisia tridentata subsp. tridentata (assembly GCA_021014915.2). Classification (NCBI taxonomy): domain Eukaryota; kingdom Viridiplantae; phylum Streptophyta; class Magnoliopsida; order Asterales; family Asteraceae; genus Artemisia; species Artemisia tridentata. The sequence goes on from CP139509.1 coordinate 456,106,256, forward strand.
TTTCTTTGGAAAGAAACTATTTAGGACACGTTACATGACCTTTCAGCCTTACCCGTTTGACCATCTGCATTGTTAGTAACTGCTTGACCCGTTATCAAACAGATACGGCACAAACTAACCAATTTTCATATAAATGGATTGTATTGCCACATCTAGTCTACAATGTGAACTAAATTCTAATGAGCTTTACTAAAAAAAACCAAGAGGTGCAAAATGATATACCTTCTTCAAACGTTGTTTCTTATCTTCTTTCAAAGCTAAGACGGTGTTAGCAAGCCTAGCTAGTGTGTCATTGCTAATGCTTTTAGACTGCACACCAGTTGCATCATTCAAACTTGGATGGACCTCTGTCACAGTAGTGTAAAAGTCGAGCCCAAGAACAGCACAAAGATCATGCACAGTGCTCACGAGTTCCAGGACCTTGTGCAATCTATCACTCTGTCGAAACAAAGAATATATCCACGTTAGAAATCTCACAGGCATTTTCTTTAACTAATATATGGATAAGGGACTGAAGTAAACTTGTACCTTCTCTTTTTGAAGATCTTGCAGCTGGTCACGAAATTCATCCAACTTCTTTAAAGATAGGCCAGACTCGTCAACTGTTGGGCTTCCTGCCTGCTGATTACCCCCAGCAATCTCCGTGCATATTTTTTGTATTTGTGTTTGTACATCCCAGAACTCCTTTCTCCTCTCTTCCTTCTGCTTCAACAATTGCTCCAACGCTGGAGCAATAGCAGCAAGCTGTTGATTGATGGTTCCTGATGTCTTCTCAGGCTACATATCAAACCACAATAGACAAGGTTAGGTATCCTGAATCATACGTACCAACAGTCCATTTCTAAATTTACAGAAAAAAATTTAAAAAGCTGAAAGTCACAAGTGAATTACGTATGATTCCGACAAACGATTTCTCTCCAAGAGATGCAAGAAGAGTTGAGAGTTCAAGTCTAGAATCGGCCAATGCCTGAAGAAGGCGTGCCCTTGACTTTGCAGCTTGGTCAACTTTCCTCTTGTATACGTCTAAGCACTCCTGCTCAATCTGAAGAAGCATCTTATCCCTCTCCTCATCGGCTTCACCTACCTCGTCCCAAACATTCTGCATTGATATGAATTAGTTACTCAATGGTCAGTTTGGATCCCAGAAAATGTTTGACTTCTATCAACCACTTAAATAGTTAATTTTAAGTTTCTAACCAAGATTCTCTGAGTGAAAGCGAAAGAGAAAGAATCTCCAATTATAGAATTAGTATAAAACTATCATGTAAAATCATAGCTCACCTGCAACTGACGAAGTAACGAGCCACAGGTTGTTTCTCCATTAACAGGATTTTGACATCTACCTCTGCCATTTGGTATCACCTCAACCTGTTATGAATCAACAGTTAGCAATCAAAACTTATAAAGAATACGATAAACAGTAATGTAACCTATTGACTGTAATTGACCAAACATATGGTTGGAACAGCTAACTTGGTCACCAATTGCAAAAAATTATAATCAGACAAACAATAATGTTTACGACAGATTCCCACAAGAATATTTGACACTTATTAGACGTCTGCATAACATCCCTGCTATGTATTTCAAATTCATCTAGTTTTATACCAATATATAATACTCTATAATTTTAAAGTGCTAACTATAATTGGCCGCTGAAAACATATACAATATTACTTTTTAAAATTGTTGGACATCAATATCAGGTTACATGAACCAATCTGAAGCGGACATAAAAAAGTGTCTAAACACTATATTTCCTCAAACCTACCTCCACTACACAAAATTTGAAAGGTCTTCCACTAACAAAGATCTCAAATCACGAAAAAATGCATACTCACTAAATATAACAATATAGTCTTCCAATTAGCAACAAAGTTCATCTTTTTACTCTTCTATCAGCATTATGAACACTTAGTTAATACATTATATATAAACTATGAAGGTATTCGATACCTAATTTCTTCACATGTGAAGGTTTCGATACCTAATTTCTTCACATGTGAAGGTATCAATTTGGGTCGATACCTAATTTCCTCACATTTGAAGGTATTCGATACCTAATTTCCTCACATGTGAAGGTATTCGATACCTAATTTCCGCGCATGTGAATGTATTCGATACCTAATTTCTTCACATGTGAAGGTTTCGATACCTAGTTTCCTCACATGTGAAGGTATTCGATACCTAATTTCTTCACATGTGAAGGTTTCGATACCTAATTTCTTCACATGTGAAGGTATCAATTTGGGCGGATTCAAGTGAGAAGTCCCTACCAAATCAACATTTTCCGAAACTAACAAACTAACAAGTGAAGGTATTCTATACCTAAATTCTTCACATGTGAAGGTATTCGATACCTAATTTCCGCGCATGTGAATGTATTCGATACCTAATTTCCGCACATGTGAAGGTTTCGATACCTAATTTCTTCACATATAAACTGTGAAGGTATTCGATACCTAATTTCTTCACATGTGAAGGTATTCGATACCTAATATCTTCACATGTGAAGACATCAATTTTGGCGGATTCAAGTGAGAAGTCCCTACCAAATCAACATTTTCCGAAACTAACAAACTAACAAGTGAAGGTATTCTATACCTAAATTCTTCACATGTGAAGGTATTCGATACCTAATTTCTTCACATGTGAAGGTATTTGAAACCTTATTTAAAGACTCTAAAATATCAATACCTTATTTCAAGCCATCGACACAAATCGAGTTATAAGCAAATTTCTTCACATGTGAAGAAATAACTATTTGCCTCAGCTGATGTAGCGACAATACAACAATTAGCATTTCAAGGTCTTCTAGCATTTCAGCGAACACCTAGCGTGCGTTGACAAAATTAAATTCGAACAACTTGCTCACATGTGAAAATTAAATATTAAATCTTGAAAGACATATTCATCTAGATCTATATCTTCAACTTCATCATCAGTGTAATCTTTTATATAAGGGAAACTTTTCCATTTCAAAAAACTCAACCATCCCTTATTAAGTACGTAATAATTTAATTATCACAATATAATTTTTTAATAAAAAAAACCTAAATACTTCCTAATTTAGCAACTTTTTCCATTAAAATTCATTTTTTTATAAACAATGTATAGAAGAAAATATCTTCAAAAAAACATATGTGTCAAAAATGTAAAAAAAAACAAACTTAAAAATGATGGAGTAGATATCATAAACTTGAAGGACCTGAATGTAAACAACACAAATCTACCTTATACCCATCAGTCGACAAAAAAAAAAAAAAAAAAAAAAAAACCTCACCTCTACCTCCAACCCTAGCCTTCTAGACCACCACAACACATATGTGGATCTTAAAATCTGTTTTAAATTTTTACAAATGGAAATCACAATGAGAAACGAACGTCTTGCAGGGTATAACGCCCAATGGTCTCTTAAAAGTCAAAGATCCACAAGTCAAATAGCTCATTGAGAAGTGCTTAGTCTATGTGTCTTAAAGATTGCTTGCAAAAGAGCCTTGGCATTGAAAGTATAAAGGTGCGTGCACATGAGCCTATTAACCTTGCTTGGTAACCTGTCGTCTGTCAATGTACAACTCATATCCCATGGGCGTAAATCGTAATGAGAACAAGATGTTGTCTGGTAGATCTCACACAATGTTAATGTTTCTAATAACACACATCCAATCAATTCAGGTTTCTAATTGGATTATCAAGGTATTTTGGTTGATAATTGGTTCACGTAAATTAATTCAAGTAATATTTGCCTTCATGTTGACTTGCAGGCTTAATTCACATACCTGCTACTAAATACAAAAACAATAACACTATGTTCTCGACTTTTTCATTAAAAGAAGAGAAGTGATCCTCAATCACTTCTCTTCTTCCATCTTCCTCCCAAAAGTGGGCGGATCATCTTCCTCCCCAAAAACACAAACAATTTCCTTCCTCAATCACTTCTTTTCTCCCCTATTTCCTTCCTAAAAAAACTCAAGAACACATGTTTGACTAACTTCCTCCCTTAATCATTTCCTTTCTCCCCAAAAATAACATGTCCATTTGATTCAACCAAAATTTGGGAGACGATTTTTGATGATGGTTTAAAGGTATGTGATTTTAAATTTATAGTGATTTGTGGGTGTTTAAAACATTGTTGTGTTTCAAGTGTATGATTTTTAGCAGAAGTTTAATCTTCGGATGCTTGATTTTGCTATATTTTTTTTTTATGAAATTGAATATAGTAGTTATCTGGGATTGCATAAAGATGGCTTACAATCATTCTTATGTGAAAAAAGTTATGCTTTTTAGAAGAGATTTGACACATTAGCACCGATTACCAATCTATAAATGGGTTTTGGACATTAGAATGAGTTAGCTGACTTCTTGAAGTCATCTTTGATGTCTGATAGTCAACACAAGCATGGTCGTGAGACTTTACCACCTTATCATTGTTTAAACTCTATACCATCCAAAGAAGGAAGTAGTTCTTATGAGGAGATAAGAGGTTGCACCAGGGGAAAGTTATTAAAAGGGGTAACTGAATTGTAAATGAGGAATAATGATGACCCACCGGAGAGCCAAGACCCAGTTTTTACACAGTGAAAACTGAATTGTAAATGAGGAATAATTATGAGGAATAATGGTCGTGAGACTTTACGTGTCTTATTATCATGATCAATCTAAATCAACAACACCATCTTACTTAAGTTGAATTGCACGTCATTTGTGAGCTCAATAATGGCTGGCATTGTAACATTATCCCATATTTACCCAAATAAAGTTAAATTTGTTTCCTATTGTATTAGTATTTTACTAAACAAATTTTATCACTTATTTGGGTCACATATTAGCTCTTTTGCCACTAATAAAAGTTTTACTGTTTTTGAGTACTCATAGTCAATACATGCTCATCCGAATAAGGAATTGACAGGGTTACTTTATGAGTCGCAACAAAATGTGTATAAAGATGCAAACCACAAGCTTGAAATGGCTTTGGCGTTAACAAAGTTTGAGGCTGTATGTGGGTTTATCGGTTCAGAGGTACATACGTGTCTTCGGTTTAAGTTTTTATTCATTTGATTATTTAGGAATGCATGACATTCTTTATATATGTACCAAAAATACTCCGTAGTCCTTTATTCGAATGCATTGCTACATTTGGCCATCTGGTGTGTCAGATTTGTTACTTTTATGGGTTTACTGCAGTCTTTTTCTTTGCGATTCTGATTGTTACAATATTTATGTATAGCATTTAACATTCTACACTCAAATATCCAAAATCGTGTCACATGTGTGGAAGGGTGGGTCATATTTTCTTTATCTTTTGAGGTTCGTTCGGGTTTCATTGTAATGGCGAATCGGCGATTCACATATTAACATATTGCTTTATATATATTTTGTAGATACATGCATAAACTTGATCTTCATCTATTTTGTTGAGTAATTTTTTTCTTTAGGCATGGTTCTTTCAGAGACGAAATGGTGATTCACATGTTAACGTTATTGCTTTATTAAATTTTGTAGAAGCATGGACAAACTTGGTCTTCATCTATTTTGATGATTAATCAAAAACTGATGTATGTTTAGATAAAACTTTGCTACAAAGGGCGGTTAAAAAGTATATTTCATATAGTTTATGGACTTGATATATTTGTATATTGAAATTTTCGTATTTAGGTTCTGTTATATGGTTAAAAAGTAATTTACTTTGTGAATTTGCAAATAGCAATGAATAAGTTTGATTTTAACTAACATTTATTTTCAATTACTCTTACTGTTGATGTTTGTTATTGTTTTATTGTTATAAAAATCTGCATCTCAAGGTCTTGGTTAAAATTGTCTACTATGATATTGAGTTTTGTGAATTATTTTTTTGTTGGCCCAAGCTTCTTCATGGTCATATATATATATTAGATAAAAGAGTGTCTACACAAGATGGGAGAATGGTGTCAAGAACACCATGCAGCTGGTGGTAAGTTACCATTAGCTCCTTCATATTATGTAGAGGTAGTAAAATAGGTGGGTCACTACTCACTCGGGGTCGGTAACGGGTCAAAATGTCATGTACAATATGCTTACAAAATTTATAATACTTAGATATTAATTCAAGTTTTTGAATAGAAGGGGTAAGCAAGTTTTATAGTTTCATCCATCAAAAAACCTTTGGACGACCTTCGTTCCATTATAATTGTCATTATAGATAAAACCTGACGATATATTTATAAGTTAACGGGTCGAAAATGTCATATCTACATTTTAATACTATATGAACTATCTTGGCCTAACATGTCATAATGTTTATAGGTGTGACATAAAAGGTAATGAAAAGTACCATTAGTGAAAAAGAAGTTAAACATGAGGTAATCAAAACTTTTCTCCTGATTATGTTATCTTTACACTCAGCCCATATTCACTATGTACTCATGATAAGTTTAACAATGCCTCAAAACTAAAATACATATTATTTGTCACTTGAAAACACTATACTAAGATAGTTACTTTCAATGTTGATGCTAAATCCAAAAGAAAAGAATAATAAGATAGTTGTTTTCATGGGTCAAGTGAAATACAGCCACTTGAAAACACTATAGTACCCTTGCATTCACGACAGTAGCAGTTTAGTGTTGATACTTCATACTTTGGTATGTCTCACCAGATAAGGTATAATTTCATTTCCACTTCATGGAATAATAGATTTTATTTCTTTCCGTGCGCTATAGAAGAAACGGATATGGAGATTAGCAAACGGTGAAACTGGTGTTTATAAGGAAAACGTTAAACTTTTATTGATAAAAGTAAAGTAGAGATATGAGCTGGATTTGCTTCAACTGAAAAATTAGTAGCTTAAAGGTTTATAATTTTTTTATCAGCAAAGAATATGCTGCTAAAGAAGAATAGAAAACAACCCCAGAGCAATCTTGAGGCGTCATGGGGAAGTGAAGAAATCGTTCATTGGCCAAGAAAGCGATCATTCAGAAATAACACCACCCCGAAGGCCACTACTCCCGAAACAAAAGCTCCTGAAACAAAAGAGAAAAAAGTAAAGTAACTCCTAATACCGTCTTCCACGGGTTATGGCCCTCAATACCGTCTTCCACGGGTTATGGCCCTCAATACCGTCTTCCACGTTGTATGGGGGAGGTTGAGATGTAGACAACCTTACCCCTACATAAGGTAGAGAGGCTGCTTCCGGTTCTACCAAAGGTAGAAAAGGACCCTAGGCCTTGCAATGAGTAAGGATCGAACCCTTGAAACCACTTGATCCAAGCCGTGCTATTGAAACAAAAGAGAAAGATAAGGCATAATCATATTTCCAATAACATTCAGTAGAAACTCCTTATGCTACACAAAGATTAATGAGCTTTTATTTTTGTTTAAGATTTTGATTTTATGGAAAAAAGAAGATGTTCTTTACTACAGAAATCGTCAAATAGATCGGTTGAAAACCCTCAAAAAGATCGGTCTAGAACCACTCTAACTAAGGGTGATCTATTTGAGCCAAAGATAAATAGATCGGTTCCCGACCGATCTTTTTAGCCATACATAAGATGAATTCAATGCTATCCTCAAAGACACCACCGGGTTGATATATATAAGATTTGTATATATTGACAGACTTGGTATGCTTGATGCTACCAAGCTCATCCATGTGATGGAGTTGGAAAGAACGTTTATTGACAAGTTTCCGACGTGTGAGTCTTTGCTAAATAGCATATTGATCAAAGTACCATTGTTTCATAATTGGTAAGTGTTAAGTGAGTTAAGAGGGTTGTTAATATTATTATTAGAATTACTGTTTACCATGTTTATTTATCATTGTTCCATTTGAGACTTATGATCGATAGTCTCATTTCATCCAATATTATATTTACTTGAGCCACAATAATTGTACTCAAATTATAAGTGAAGAAATTCGGCATATCATGTTCGCATAGAACCGTAGTAAAGAACATCTTTGCCAATTTACAAGATTTGAGACAACTAATAGGAAACAAATTAAGGTAAATAACTAATAAAAGGTTGTATGAGATTGCTTATCAAATACTCTATTAATATGTCTATAGTCTACTTAAATCCTGTTGCAAATATAGTTAGTATTCAAAACATCTTTTTTGAAGAAGTTCTAGCCGCAATGTTGGACTCAGCAGCAAAAGGCACTGCACTAACTACCATGTCGAATTTTACTTGTGTCTTATTAGTGCTCTCTATTGATTTGCTTCTAGCAGGTTCGTCATATTCGTTTAGAATTATATTTGTGCATAAAAAGTTCTCAAACTAACTCTTACTGTACATACAATTGCAGTGAAAGAGATCACACGATCTCTGATAAAAGCAATGCAATGGCACTTTAAATTATCCCAACCGTTAAGCTACATGGGCTTAATTATTTTGTTATGGATGCATAGTGACCTTGCTTAACTTCTACTTCTGGTAAGCTTAAATTCTTAATAATGTACATTTAAATGAAACTTATTTCAACATTTTATGTCATTTTTTTTTTCAAAAACTTATGTCAAAACCCCGTGGTGCACGGGTATTATAACTAGTTACTAAATATATAGAATATTGAAAACAGAGTAAAGTGAATGAATGTTATGATTTCATTAGAGTGAAATGTGGTTACAGCAGAGTATTTATACAAAGTAAAGTCAAAGACAAAAGTCAACTAAGCTAAACTATCTATGCTATACATATTACACTACTCTGCTACATTGAATTACAATGTGTTAAACTCTTCCAGGGCATAATTTGCATCCTATGAGGACTGCATCTTCTTGTAGAGTTAACTGCAGCATCACCTTTGGTTGACAGCTTTGGTGAAGATGACTGAGTGGCTTCTTTATCCCCCCCACAAGTTGGCACTGTGTATGGATCACAGATGCTCAACTTGGAAAGACACTTGTAATGAAGAAACTTACTGAGTCCTTTTGTCAAAATGTCTGCAATCTGAGCTTGTGATGAAACAAAGAAAGGCTTGATTTGTCCACTCCTTATCTTGTCTCTAACAAAATGACAGTCTATTTCAATATGCTTGGTTCTAGCATGTTGGACTGGATTGTTTGCTAGAGCAATGGTGGAGGAATTATCACACATGACCAGTGTAGGAGTAGGAAATTGTAGCCCTAAATCATGAAGGAGACATTTGACCCATGAGATCTCACAGCTGCTATCTGCTAAGGATCTATACTCAGCTTCAGTTGAAGACCTTGAAACAACTGATTGCTTCTTAGATTGCCAAGAGATAGGACAGCCTCCCAGAAAGATTACATGACCTGAGACTGACCTTCTTGTGGTGGCACAACTTGCCCAGTCACTATCACAATAAGTAGTAAGCTGTAGGTTGTTGTGAACTGGAAAGAAGATACCCTGACCTGGACATAGCTTAAGGTATCTAAGAACCCTTTGTAATGCAGCAAAGTGTGTTGTTCTTGGACTGCGAGAATATTGACTTAAAGCTTGAGCAGCAAATGAAAGATCAGGTCTTGTTATGGTATGATAAATGAGTTTACCTACAATTGCTCTGTATTGTGTAGGATCTGAGAGTAGCTCACCATCTGTGTCATTAAGCTTGAGAATAGGATCCATGGGTGTAGCAACAGGTTTAAGATCAAGAGAGCCTGCAAACTTGAGCAAATCCAGTGCATATTTCCTCTGACTCATTGCCAAACCAGTTGAGTTTCTCAAAACTTCTATACCCAAATAGTAGTGAATGGATCCAAGATCTTTGATACTGAAAGTGTTATGAAGTTGAGTCTTGACTTGTTGGATGAATGAAGTATCCTTTCCTGTGATAAGGATATCATCAACATATACCAATAATGCTATGAGAGAACCTTGATGATTGATAGTGAAAAGAGATGTGTCAACATAGCTCTGTTTGAAGCCAAGTTGAACAAGAAAGGTTGATAACTTCTCAAACCACTGTCTTTTTGCCTGTTTCAAACCATATAGGGACTTTGTTAGCTTACAAACAGTGTTGGGTGGTTGTGGTTTAGAGTAGCCTTGTGGAACAGTCATGTACACTTCCTCATTTAAGTCACCATGAAGAAAGGCATTGTTGACATCTAGTTGTTGTATAGACCAGCCATGATGAACATCAATTGTTAAAAGTGCCCTCAGAGTTGCCATTTTAGCAACTGGTGCAAATGTTTCAGTGTAATCTATACCTTCTTTCTGATTGAACCCTTTGGCAACTAGTCTTGCTTTGTATCTTTCAACTGTACCATTGGCATGAAGTTTGATCTTATAAACCCATTTGCAGCCAATTGGAATCTTGCCAGGAGGAAGTAGAGTAAGAGTCCAGGTGTTGTTTTGTTCCAAGGCTTGAAGTTCTTTGTCCATTGCTGATCTCCAAGTCTGGTGTTTGGAAGCTTGAGTATATGATTGTGGTTCACTGACAACATCTGTACTTAGGATTCTACTGTATGTGTTGGGAGTTAAATTAGAATAATTGATGTATTGAGAATGATGGTGTTTGGTTCTTGTTGAATTGACTAGTGATGGTGGCAGTGTGTATTGGTAGTCTTTGAGTGAGTTTGGTACAGTTTTGGTCCTTGTTGAGGTTCTGGTAGGTAATGGTGGTGGTGCAGTTGGTGATTGTGGAGGAGATGGTGTAGGTGGATTGTCAGGTTCTGGTGTTGGAGTATGTGAGTTTGTGTGACTGGTGATAGGTGGTGTTGGTGAATGAGCATTGGGTGATGGAGGTGTGACAGCTGAGACAGGGGTGTTTGGGATAGAGGTGTTTGGTGTTGTTGGGACAGAATTGGGTGGTGAAATATGTTGTGGAGATGTTGGTAGTGATGTGTAAGATGGTGGGTGTATGGATGAGTATTGTAATGGTGAGGTGAATGGTTCATGAGTTGTGTTGACATGTGATGAGTGAAAAGGGAAGACTGTTTCATCAAAAATGACATTTCTGCTTGTGATGGTCTTTTGTGTTGTAGGGTCATATAATATGTATCCTTTTTGATTCTGTGGATAACCAACCAAAACAGTAGGAGTAGATTTGGGTTCAAATTTGTCATGAGTGTGTGTGTAAACATGTGTTCTGCATCCAATGATCCTGAGATGTTCAAGGTTTGGAGGTTTATGATACAGCATCTCATATGGGCTTTTGTAGTGTAAAATTTTGGAAGGTAATCTGTTTATGAGGTAGGTAGAGGCTAGGATACAGTATCCCCATAGGTGAATTGGGAATTTGGCTTGAAAGTAGATTGATCTGGCCATCTCTAGGAGTTGTCTATGTTTTCTCTCAACCCTGGCATTCTGTTGAGGGGTGTATGTACATGAAGTTTGATGGACTATTCCCTGTGTTTGAGTGAATTTGAGAAAGGATTGGTTTATGAACTCAGTACCATTATCACTCTTGATGGTTTGTATCTTAGTATTGAACTGTGAATTGACATAAGAATTGAAGATTTGAAAGGTTGTGTACACATGTTGTTTTGTGGGAATGAAGTATGTCCATGTTGCTCTAGAGTAATCATCCACAATTGTGAGAAAATATCTACATTTATTGAGAGTTGGGTGTTTATAGGGACCCCATACATCAATATGTACAAGAGAAAACATTCTTTGAGCATGAGAGGTACTGTTTGGAAATGGTAACAAATTATGTTTGGCTAAAGGACATATAGTACACTTTGATTCAATGTTACAATGAAAAACAGGAGAAATAGATTTGATTTTCTTCAAAACTTAGAATGAAGGATGTCCAAGCCTTGCATGCCAAAGGTAAGCTGAGCTGTTGTTGGTGAGAATTGTTGAAGGAGGTGGAGGAGAGATGCCAGTCTTAGTAGGTGTAGTAAGTGTGTAAAGTCCACCATGTAGTGTCCCAGCTGTCTTGGAGCCATCATGGCCATGAAATAGGCATTGATTATGAGTGAATGTGACTGATGAGTGTGTTGAGTTAGTGACTCTGCTAATGGAAATTAGGTTGTAGGTGAAAGATGGAATGTATAAGACTCCTGTGAGAGTGAGGTTTGGTGTTACTTGAACTGTGCCAGTGATTGTGACAGATGTTGTGTGTCCATTGGGTAAGTGAACAATGATTGGGTGTTTGCAGTGTTGTATGTTAGTCATTAAGGTTAGACAAGTACAGATGTGGTCAGTAGCCCCACTATCAATAACCCAAATTTCCTTTATACCAGATGAAAATGAAGCAATGAAAATGTACTTTATACCTGCCATATGTGGTAAGTTTGCAGCAATGAATTCCCTTTGGTTCTGGTTCTGCATCATCAAAAGTACTTGATCCAGCTGGTTTTGGAGTTGATCCATCCTTGAGAACACATATGGATCAGCAGAATTGCCTGAAGTTCCTGAAGTACTAGCCACATTGAGAGGAGTTGATTGATTGTCTTGCTCATTTTCCTCTCCCCCCATGACTGCATTCACTGAGCCTTTGTATTGTTGTGTCCTTTGAGATGATGGTACAAACTTCCCATGTAATGGATGACCAGGAGGGAACCCAACTAGCCTGTAACATTCATTACCATAGTGTCCTTCTTTCCTGCAGTTAACTTCACCAAAGCTGTCAACCAAAGGTGATGCTTCAGTTAGTACATGTAACACCTTTCCTGAATGGTTGTTTCTTGAAACCAGTTGATGATTGACCAGTGGAATTTGATGTGTTGGATTTGGGATATTGGTTTGATCTGTGGGTGTTGAGAGCTGTAGGAACTGATAATGGGTTGGTTTTAGGAATGTCTCTCTGTTTCTCCTCCTGCCTCAACATACTATAAGCTTTGGAAACTTGTGGTAAAGGCTGCATAAGGAGAATTTGACCCCTAATATTAGTGTAGCTATCATCCAAGCCCATAAGAAACTGAATAAGCCTCTTCCTTTGTTCTCTTTCCCATTAGTTCTACCATTTTCACAATCACACCTACATGTGCAAGCATAAGGAGCTTCTAAAGCATCTAACTCATCCCAAAATCCCTTCAATTTGTGATAATACAATTCAATTGAATTGTTAAGTTGCTTCAATTAAATTATCTCATTAGAAACTTGATAGATCCTATGCCCATCCAACTGAGAATAATGCTCACTCAATTCATTCCATAAAGCAGTAGCAGAATTCACAAAACTGAGATTATTACCAATTTGTTCTGAAACTGTGTTAAGAATCCAAGAGATTACCATATCATTTGCCCTTTCCCACAATGATCTCAGTGGTGATGTTGATAAAGGTTCTTCAAACTCTCCAATAATCAGTTTCAACTTGTTTCTAGCATTCAATGCTATCATCATAGATCTCCTCCAACTACTATAATTCTCTGATCCTGACAGTTTCTTGGAGATAAGAACAAGTCCAGGATGATCATTTTGGTGAAAGTAAAGAGGATGATGGATGGAATTGATATCATCAGTGTTTAGTTGTTGTGTGGTGGTGGTTGTGTGATTATTCTGGTTTGTAGAGGTTGACATGATGATTGTGATGGTTGTAATGGCAGGAAATGATCAAGAAAGGTTGTTTGAATTTTGGCGGGAAAAATTGGTTATGGTGATTTTTGATGAATTTTGATGATTTGAGTGTGTTTTGGTGAATTTCAATGATGTTCTTGTGATCAGGATGATGATTAGAGAGATATGGTGGTGAAATTGAGTGAATTTGTGATTGATTTTAGTAATCTGTGGTGGTTTGTGGTGGTTGAACGACGGTCAAAGTTTGTTAGATGGTGGTCAAAGTTTGTTAGGTGGTTAAAATGTGACCGGAGTTTGTTGGGTGATGGTCGGAGCTATTGTGCTCTGATACCATATTGAAAACAGAGTAAAGTGAATGAATGTTATGATTTCATTAGAGTGAAATGTGGTTACAGCAGAGTATTTATACAAAGTAAAGTCAAAGACAAAAGTCAACTAAGCTAAACTATCTATGCTATACATATTACACTACTCTGCTACATTGAATTACAATGTGTTAAACTCTTCCGGTGCATAATTTGCATCCTATGAGGACTGCATCTTCTTGTAGAGTTAACTGCAGCATCTCCTTTGGTTGACAGCTTTGGTGAAGATGACTGAGTGGCTTCTTTATAGAACACAAAAATTAATTTATTTATAATCATTGAATCAAAAGAAATTATGAATCAAAAGCTTAATTAGCACTTAATGATGATGATGATGATGATGATGATAATCGATGGAGATGGTGGTGATCGGTGATGATTGTGGTGGTGGACGGTGGCAAACATACTGGTGGTTGGTGGTGCTGATGAACCTTAAGAGAGTGTTAGCGTTTTTGATGATTGCTATAAGTGATGGTGAGGATCATGATTATCGGTGGTGAATGGTGAACATTGGTGATCGATGGTGATTACGGCGGTGTGGGTGATGAACATTGCGACCGTCGGTTGTGATTAGTGATGAATATTTGAGAGAATTTACTGGGTTTCACACTTAAAATGTGTGATGTGTGTGTTTTTTAATTTTTTATAGTAGTGTTAAAACTAAAAAGTAAATCGGGAGGATTGATCTCAGTTGTTGATTGAAATTAGAAGGAGGATTAAATGGAGGGCCAGGATCACTTCTCGCGTTCTCACCAAATTTAGGCTTCTCATTTGAACGCTTCACTATATATATATATATATATATATACGAGACTGGCTATATATATATATACGAGACTGGCGCTGGTCGTATATATAATATATATATACGCTTCACTATATATATATATACGCTTCACTATATATATATATATATATATATACGAGACTGGCGCTGGTCGCCGCGATGCGGGCGAGCGCATTTAAAAGCAAAATATAGTTCAACAAATATGTACGTAAGCCGCAGATTATACAAATATTTTACTTTATAGTTAATACTCGTGTGCAGATTATACATGCATGTATAATAGGAGGGTATTTTCTAACAGTGAAAATTTTGAACTTTCCTTCGAGGCAACATCGATGATACATAGGCCCTCCCGCCACAGTGGAACCGGTCAGCTTCTCTTCATCCCAAAACATTGGTCTGCGATGTTGACATATACGGCTGCAGGGTCCAGATTGTAGGTATTCAACTGGTAGACATGTGCAATAATGTAGCAAAGATACGTGAGGCACAAAGTTTTTGAAGAAGAAGCATGTGATAACCTAAGTTGACCCGTCCACGCAACTGATCCGTAGCAACTGAAGCATGACTGGCATGGGCTTCATGAATGGCAACATACAAAACAATAGTTAGGACCATCTTTAGATAACACAATATAATAGATGAACATAACGTGACATACCTTGCGAGTAGCCAGCAGCAGGGCTACTTGAGGAAGTCTGACCAGCATGATTTTGCTGAGGCGAAGCTGTAACAAAAGGAAAAGGTTCATAATAGGCAAATCTTATAGCATTGATATTCACAAACAATTAGAATAGTCTACGCACAAAAGTAGCAGCTAATACTCACGATCAAATGTGCTGCCTCGTACATGGGCTGAGCAGTGTGGATGGGGCACCTCATTCTTTCTGATATGTATCACTTTAGTTATTATAGTTTGTAATAGCTTATATTTTCGTCAAATACTAATACAGTTTTTATGCTACTTATAGGGTGATTAGGTAAGCTCATTCTTAAAGGCAGCTGTTTTTTCAATTACTCTTAGTCCAAGGGATAAAGCTTATTAGCCTATCTGTTACCATAAAAGCCGCGGGTCATCTAAAAATAAACTTACCCAAAGACCTTCAAACTGGTTAACAGATTTTGTCAATCCGACAAAATGCCACACATCAAAACTAACAATCAAGTTACACTAAGGTAATATAAGAGTGTCGTTATGGATCATTTTATGGTTATAGTTGTATTGATAAAAATTAAATAGGCAATCACTATTAGTACATACCAGTCATTCATCTTAAATACATTCAAACACAAACCTGAATCTGTATTTGTTGTTGTTGTAGTCGCGCCAGGTTTTTTTTCAGCATCTGCCATCTCTACACGTAACTTTTCCTCTTCTTTTCATGTTAAAATGCAGGCCTGAAGAAATCAACATCACATTATTAGAAAACAGCTTAAACCACATAATATCCAAACTAATATCCAAACCAGGATTGAAGATCATTGTAATATGAAAATTCGTCTTTGATCTATTCGTTGCAATTTATAATGAATAGGCTGTTAAGAATCTGAACATTTGTTTATACCAAGAAAGGGTTGTATACCTTGTATTAAGCAAGCAGACATGGCATATATACGGTAAAGAAAAGAATCACAATGCCCCTGGGCTGTTAAATGCTATCTTGTGACACATAAACCTCATGCAACATGAGACGTATGTCTCACAAAATAGCATTTAACAGCTCAGGAAGATTGTGAGGTCTTCGCTATCACATCACCTTCCTCGGTTCCTGCAAAAAATACAGATAACTAATAAGGCCAAAAAAAAGGAGATTTCAATCTGAATATTTGTTTACACAAAGAAAGGGTTGCATACCTTGTATCAAGCAAGTATACACGGATGAAAGCTACTGTCCAGTCATTTGTCTTCGTTATCATATCCACCTAGTCGGAGCAACAATGCGGTATTAATTGGTGTGTGGCAATGGACAGAGGCTCAGATCCACATTTACTCATGGAAAAGCAAGGTTGCAGAAACATTCATCATCGCCTCGTCTTGTTGCGCAACGATCCTCACTTATACTCATCTTAATGATTCGCCTCCATTGTTTATTTATACAGAAAAGACAGACGTAAACCTAGAATATTGCTAAGCCGTCACTCCAGGGTGCATATTCTGAGCAGATCTTCATCCATGGCAGAATACAATGGAACGGACTATTAAGATGAGTATAAGCGAGGATGCCTACACATCCATTTAACGTTGCCCATTTCAGTATGAAACTGAATGCACCAAAAATTAACAGAAGTATCAATAGGACACAACTTGCATTTCCTCGAACAAAGCTTTATATTGGGTGTTTGAGGGCTTACCTCAAGTGATGGTGCGCGCAGGGTACTTCCAGTATTGGAGTCTGAATTGCCTATAGTTGTGGCAACATACCTAGTCGGAGCAAGACCGCGGTACGAATTATTGTGTGGCAATGGACACGGGCTCAGATCTGCAGGAAACTTGCAGAAGTATCCATCATCTCCTCGCAAATTATAATAGGCAATGGCACAGAGGCTCACATCTGCATTTCGTTGGGCGACTTGACATGTCGAGTAATACACGGAACATGTCAGCCACGCTCATGGAAAAGCAAGCTTGCAGAAATATTGATCATTGCCTCGGGAATATGAATTGTTGTGTGACAATGGACACAGGCTCAGATCTGCAGGAAACCTGCAGAAGTATCCATCATCGCCTCGCAAATTATAATAGGCAATGGCACAGAGGCTCACATCTGCATTTCGTTGGGCGACTTGACATGTCCAGTAATACACGGAACATGTCAGCCACGCTCATGGAAAAGCAAGCTTGCAGAAATATTGATCATTGCCTCGGGAATATGAATTGTTGTGTGGCAATGGACACAGGCTCAGATCTGCAGGAAACTTGCAGAAGTATCCATCATTGCCTCGCAAATTATAATAGGCAATGGCACAGAGGCTCACATCTGCATTTCGTTGGGCGACTTGACATGTCCAGCAATACACGGAACATGTCAGCCACGCTCATGGAAAAGCAAGCTTGCAGAAATATTGATCATTGCCTCGGGAATATGAATTGTTGTGTGGCAATGGACACAGGCTCAGATCTGCAGGAAACTTGCAGAAGTATCCATCATCGCCTCGCAAATTATAATAGGCAATGGCACAGAGGCTCACAACTGCATTTCCTTTGGCGACTTGACATGTAAACGGAACATGGCAGCCATGCTCATGGAAATGCAGAAATATTCATCACTGCCTCGGAAATTATAATAGGTGGTGCCACAGAATATTATATTTATCAATGCACGCATGGCAAACAAACAGAAAACCTACGCAGACGTTGCAGAAAACTTGCAGTGTTCTTATTGCACCTGAAATCCGCGTGTTTTTTTTTTGTGCCTGGTTTTTTTTCAGGTGCAGATTTGGCTGGAATAATGAAGCGGGAGTTTAAGCATGCAAAGTATAAGGGTATAGAATGTTTACAACGTCCTTTTTTTCATTAAATGAAGCATGGTATGTATCTGAGAAAAGCACGGGGTCACAGTATTTTATGCAAAAATCTTGTACGATTCTCACCTAACAAAAGAGATAAGGCCATGGATGGATGAGACGCTTGCACTTTGAAGAGGTTACACTTTATATTTGCATTCGTATACCGTATGTTTTGCATAAAACGTCGTATAAAAGTGCGTCGCAACATGTATATGTATATATAAACGTAAAAGGCCTGCTTACTAAATGGACCACCATGGGCTGGACACAGAAAATGGGGTAACTCATCGAACAGGCTTTTGGCGGGAAAAGTGAATAGTCAAACGGCGTCGTTTTCATCGTGGTTTAACTAAACTGATAACGGTATCGTATTTTTTGGACTGTGTATAATAGGTAAACACAACATTTCATGAGGCTCAGATTTCTAACCAATCGTATAAAGAGGATCGGTCCAACATGGTTGCAAAGTTTATAAGTTGCCTCGCCAAAATGGCTGCAAACTTTAGAAGCTGCCGCGCCATGATGGCTGCAAACTTTAAAAGTTGCCTTGCCAAGGTATGGAGAATCTCAACTTTAATCAAATCTATAAGATTATTTTAAGATAAACAGCAGAACATAATTGGGTTCACCAAAGGCAGTAGCAGGATTAAAAAAACTCACAACCGTTGAACGAAAGGCAGTAGCAGGATCACCAAAGGCAGCAGGAAAGTGAGCAGTAACATGAGATCAGCGGATCAGCTCTTGATCCGAATGTCACTGCATGTGTGTGTGCGTGTGTGTATCGGTGATGGTTGCGCGTCTCCTATGCCCTAAGCAGCTATATTCCGTCGGTGTTAAACGGACCACCATGGGCTGGGGCAAGGGAAAAAAGGCTACAGGCATAATGGGCTAAGCTACTGCGGTGGGCCTTTGGCGGGAAAAATGAACAGTGAAAGCGGTTCATGAGGCTCAGATTTGTAACCAATCGTATAAAGAGGATCGGTCCAACATGGTTGCAAAGTTTATAAGTTGCCTCGCCAAAATGGCTGCAAACTGTAAAAGCTGCCGCGCCATGATGGCTGCAAACCTTAAAAGTTGCCTTGCCAAGGTATAGAGAATCTCAACTTTAATCAAATCCACTTGGATACATTAAAACCGTATCATCACAACCTTTTCATTATCCTAATATACATTAGTCGCGCAACGGCTAATGTACTCACAAAAACTGATCTGCTCATCATAACACACATGCAATTCATTAAACCTTTAACCAAACATGAAAAATTAAGTAAATTAGTAATTAGAAAATAGGCGCACATGATCTCGCTAAGACGGTATTTGATATTGCTTGCGAGATAAGGCAAAACATCGAAAGATAAATTGGAAAGACTGATACTGTTTGCCATCAGTTGAAAACTTTCCTTGGATAGGAAGCTTAACTATAAAACAGTAAGCTTAACACCATAACTCAACACAACAGTAAGCCTAAATAGCATAACTCAACACAATAAGTGGGTATTTCACCATTTTAGCCGTTAGTCTCAATGAGGGGGTGTTTGTCTTGCTTATATAGGCAGCTTATGGCTTGTTTGGTTTTGTACGTATGTTTCATAAATAGCTAATTATGAAAACCTCAATTATCAAAAACCCTAATTACTAACCCCAATTATCAAAACCCCTAAGATCCCAAAGTGCAAGTTAGAAACATTAACGCTATATGAAAGAATCCAAAAGACATGGTAAGATTATTTTAAGATATTTTAAGATAAATAGCAGAACATAATTGGGTTCACCAAAGGCAGTAGTAGGATTAAAAAAAACTCACAACCGTTGAACGAAAGGCAGTAGCAGGATCACCAAAGGCAGCAGTAAAGTCAGCAGTAACATGAGATCAGCGGATCAGCTCTTGATCTGAATTTCACTGCATGTGTGTGTGCGTGTGTGTATCGGTGATGGCTGCGCGGCTCCTATGCCCTAAGCAGCTATATTTCGTCGGTGTTAAACGGACCACCATGGGCTGGGGCAAGGGAAAAAAGGCTAGAGGCATAATGGGCTAAGCTACTGCGGTGGGCTTTTGGCGGGAAAAATGAACAGTGAAAACGACGTCGTTTTATTCGTGGTTTAATTAAATTGATAATATATTTATATATAGAATCAAGATCAAATAAGATCAAGCTTAAAGTTGTAAAAATGAGATCCAACTAAAATTTGTCAAGTGATACTCTCGTTAAAATAAAATTAATTTTTTTATTAATTAAAACTAAAATTATTAAAGTTCCGATGGTTTTCTTTTTAAAATTGACGAAACCAAAGTGATACACTCTGATTTGACATGTAATGTGTATCAGGTTAAGATGATACACTTTGATTCAACATGTAAATTTATAATTGTGTATCACTAATTCAAACTCATGTATCAGTTGGTTATTAGTTGGTAAAATGTTAATTCGTATTAATATTTTATTTTTTGTGTATTGTTGCTAATATGATTATTTATAATTGGTTTTGGTGGTTTTTTAGACTAGATCTTATTTTTACAACTTTAAGGTTGATCTCACATTAACCCTCCCATATATATATATATATATATATATATATATATATATATATATATATATATATATATATATATATATATATATATATATATATATATATATATATATATATATATATATATAGTGAGACTTTCTTGCGAGAACCATTTTATCTGCGAGAACTGAGAGAACCACCAAAAACATACATGCACGCCTTCAATAATTGTATTTTTGCACATATGTTCTAAAAACAACATATATATTTTAAAAAAAACATAGTTGTTCTAAAGAATTTGATAAGAAATTAGAAATACAACATTTTTCTTTGAAGGTGTGCATGTATGTTCTTATAAGGCGTGCAACGACAATATTGCGGCCTTGTGTAAGGTTTTTGTGAAAAAAGAGGATGAGTTCATGATGATATTGAAGAACATAGGTGGATACTTACGATTATTGATGATTTGCATGTATTTTTATTTTATTTTAAAAGGCGTGCATGTATGTTTTTTGTGGTTCTCTCAGTTCTCGCAGATAAAATGGTTCTCGTAAGAAAGTCCCCCTATATATATATATATATATATATATATATATATATATATATATATATATATATATATATATATATATATATATATCTTTTATTTATATAATAAAGCAAAACCCCTAGTGGGGACTTTTTCATTTCAAAAAAATCAAATCATACCTTATTTGGTAATATTTTTATTATTATTATTTTTTTTCTTTTAAAGATATTTAATGATAGACCTTAAATATTTCTTGATTTAGGAAAAAAAATTATTAAAATTCGTTTTTGAGTAAATTTAGTAAAAAAGTATATGTGTCAAAAATATAAAAAACTAAAACTTAAAAAAAGGGAGTATTATACAAGATAATTAAGGGTTAAAACTGAAATATAAAAAAACAAAACCACCCAACCATTCCAGTCGAGCCACAATTCACACAAATTTTCTTTTACCTCAAAAAGTCGAACCCTAAATAAAAATATTGGGCGATTTGAAAACAAATTGAAGAAAACATGTTTCATGCGGTGCCTCCGATGATGACTTATTTAAGGAAGAACAAAAACACTTTCAATGGCCTAAAGGTATGATTTTTAATGTGTAATTTCTTGATTTTGTTTGAAATTGATATAGGCTTTTAGGGTTTGCGTTTTCGAACACGAATTTTGAAGGGTGAAGACACTTCAAAAGATGTCCTCTATTTGATCACACCAATTCCGGAACACAGAGCGAAGAAAGTTGGATCTCTTACTGCATGATTTGATCAAAATTCCTGATTGTTTATGACAGGTAGAAAACTATTAAAGAATGCACCTTTTTTTATGTATCAAATAACATTAATTTTAATAATATACATGAGAAGATCTCTATTAGACAATTCCTAAAATAATTAAGTTTTTCTATAATCATGTTCGACTCGCTAACTATATTTTATAAAAACTTTATCTGGAGAATAATTTTTTCAACCCAACCCAAACTAAAGATAATTTCTTTTGACCTGTTTTTCATAATATTCAAAATTTGTCATGTAAGTTTTTTAATTGTATAAGTTACATAATTACCGGAGATATGGTTTTTTGTTTTCACCGATTATAGTTTTTTCTATTTATGTGGATAGGGAAAATAAGGATACAGAATGGGAAACTTGCAAAGCCGGTGATGAAGTTGTATACTGCAATGTGGAACTATCAATATGTTGGTCGAGACTTTAGTTCGTGTCAATCTAAGGAGCTTTTGGATAATCTCGAAAGTGTTTTGGCCAATGAACCTTCAGTGTCAAGAGTGGGCAAGACATCGTGGAAGTTATACCACAAGTTAGTATTTTCCTTTCTTGCCTACATTTACTTTAAACAATCTATACTTGCCAACCTTGGCCTTTGGTTACAATGATGTAAATGGAACTGAAATAAGATATAATTTGGGTAAAACTAATAGAAGTGACAAGTTTGACCCATTTCATATGAATGGGTTGCTTAGGCATATGCACATCTCTCACATTTAAATTAAAATAGAGCTAAAAATGGAAATGTGCCGTAAGTAGATAAAATGTCCCTTTACGGCTATTAGCCACTAGTACAAAAACGACCTATGGTCACACATGGTCGATTTGGAACAGCCACACATTCAAATATTTGTGTGGCTGAAGGTAGGTAAATTGAAAGCATTTACGAATTAGTCACACATGAGCATTTCGAATGTGTGACCATAAGAACTCTATTGCCACACAATCGACCCTTATGTGACTAAACATAACTGGAGATTTTGTTCCAGATCATTTAGTCACATATGCATTTGGAACGTGTGACAAATACAAGTAACCTTGATGCCATATATGGTCACACTAAACTTATAGTCACATTTGCTTCTAATAGTATGACCAAATGCCATATACGGTCACACAAAACAGTTTGTCACACATTATTTAAGTGTAGCCAAAATCCAGTACATATAGTCACACTAAACAGTTTGTCACACATTATTTAAGTGTAGCCAAAATCCATATATGGTCACATGAAGTAATTATGTATGTGGCTAAATCATATACTCAAGTTTGTCACACATTATTTAAATGTGACTGCTAGTTTTTGTTGAAAATTTAGCCACACGAATTTTAAATGTGTGACAACTGAAAAATAAGTTTGAAGCATTAGTCACGATATGTATTTAAAAGTTACAAATATATGTCATACACTTAAAAAGTGTGACCAAAATGTCATATATGGTCACACTTTTGCTTTTATAGTTCAAATGTTTTATAACTGACTTTACAATATTTGGCAAATTTTCATATCTCCCTCACATATTTTCAATGCTCCCCGCCCACTTTTTTCCCCAAAATCAAATTTACATTTTCATTCTCCCTCCAGTAGTTATCTAGGTCACATAACCCCACTTATCTCATCCTCTTTCTCTTTCTCTCTTCTCTGCAGCCAACCACAAACCCCATATACACACCCCGCCTAAATAATAATCAGTCAGTCGGTTTAAAGAAAGAATTGAATTAGGGGAAAATAAACAAACACCATCAGTAACTACACTTTCTTCTTATTCTTCAATTTCTTTCTTTGTTAATTGATTTTTTTTAATTGATTAATACTGAATTGAATTGGATTGTGCAGTTTTCAATAGCAGCAATCAACGATGCTGCTGATGCTCATAATAATGACGATAGAAGAAGAAAAATGCAATTGGAAATTGCCTCTACCAAAAAATCCCAGGTATCTCAGTCAATATAGCAACAGATATACAGTCCTTTAGGAACAAGTGATTCAGACTGTAATTTGACTATTCGATGTTTTTTTAGGTGTAGTAGGAGGAGGGCTAAAGGCGGGAAGTGGACAGAGGCGAATTCTCGGAGAGATCAATAAGAATATCACCAATGGACCAGGAGCGTCACCCATTTATGCTCGTGTTTCGTGGTTTTTTGTAAATAAAGGATACCTTGATTCTGTAACTGGGGTTGGTTTTTTTATTCGTTTATTGTGTCCGAGTAGTTTTAATGATGGTTATTAATGTTTTTTAGTGGTTTGGTGCAGGTGGGTTTGACTGTGAAGCAATGTTTCTTGCTAATATCAGCTGGTTCTTTATCGCACTTTTTTCTTGATCACTTGTTTGAGGTAATATTTTATTTACTGTAATTAGTGTTATAGGCAATATGTAAGTTGTTTATAGGTGTAATGCAGCTGAGGCAGATAGCTAACAAGTTATTTTTTAAAAAGATTGGTGCTTTGGACTTGTTTTGTTATTTTTTTACAGCTCAACATTGTACTTGAATATTCCGCATATGTGTCTGTTGTGTGTAGTCGGTGTAAGTTTTTATGTTTAATAGATGTTGAATGTGTTTATGTAGTTATACATGCTGATTTTAGGTTATAAAGATAGGTGCTTTGGACTTGTTTATTACACTGCTATTTGCAGCTGGTGATTGTGTGCCTCTGTAGTGTTTTGTGGATATTATGTGAACACTCAAATGACTGATTAGTGACTGTTATTATTGTGTTTAGGCTTAAAATTTGAAATTGTGACTGAAATTGTGACTGTAAATGTTTTGTTTAGTAGTAGGCTGCTACTGGTAGTTTCACACCTGATCGTGTTGCTATGTGAGTACTCAATCTTTTGATTTTGTGTAATTGTTGTGTTATGAACTGTACAGTAAGAAGTAATTGTTGGGTTTTTCTGATATATGAAGCTACTACAAGTGTGAAATGCCGTGTAATCCGGATGATTTTATGGTGCAGTGTGAAGAATGCAAGGACTGAGTATAGATATATTTTTGAAATTATATGTTATTTATTGGTCGATAGTTACATGTTATATAGCTTTATGTTGAATCGAGAATGTAGAAAATTCAATATAGCTTTATTTATTGGTCGATACTCACTCTCGGTAAGTATCTATTGTTCTTACTGGTAAGTATCTATTGTTCTTGCTTTTAATGTGTTTCGCCATATAAGCTATACATCATAATTGTCTTTGTAGACATGGTTGCTAACATTTACTGTTTTATCAGGGTCTTGTTGATTCTGACTCCCTACCACTTAATGTATCTCGAGAAATGCTTCAACAACACAACAGCTTAAAAACAATAAAGAAGAAACTTATCAGGAAGGCCCTTGTCATGATCCGCAAACTTGTTGAAGAGGACCCTGATGAGGTTCACGACAAAGAAAAGAAAGGTACACATGCAGTTTCCCAAACATTTGTTGCTCTCACTTCCAACTGAACAATATGTTATTGCAAATTCGTAATTATTTATCTTGGTATTTGATTTGCTTGTTGTAGAGGTCGAAGAATCTAAGGATAATGATGACAAGAGAGGCCAATATACTAAGTTCTGGAATGAGTTTGGCAAATCAATTAAGCTCAGTATCATTGAGGATGCTGCAAACAGGAACCGTTTGGCGAAACTTCTTAGATTTGAGACGTGAGTCTCTAACTTCACCTCGAAAATCTTGCAAATTATTTTGTATATGCGGGTATATGATAGGCCTAATTTTCGTTTTTATCTAATTATGTTGCAGCACAAAGTCAGATGGCAAACTAACGTCACTTGACCAGTACATCTCAAGAATGAAATCCGGACAGAAGGATATCTTCTACATCACAGGTAGCAGCAAAGAACAACTTGAAAGATCCCCATTCCTTGAGAGGCTTAAAAAGAAGATTTTTTTTCTAGTTCTTTGCTAACACATTTAACAAGTTAATTGGAAAGAAAATACACAACTTTGGTGACAATCAAGAACTTGTCAAGTTTGTTGGCTCGTTAGAAATGGATAACAAACCACAAGCTTCAGTATGCATGATATCTATATATTATAATTTGTTTTCAACCTGAATTTTTGGTACATCAGATGTAGAATTGTACTACTACTGCTGTTATTATGGACAGGGATGAAAGTCTTCCCAGCCTAACCCATTAGTCCTCTTCCGCTCTAGAAGAAACTTGCTACATATAAAGTGCTTCAAGCAAAGGCTGCAACTGCCAAAGATCCTGAGGTGTGTCACGTTACATTTCTCTTATATCTTATGGAACTTAACATTATGACCATACTATTGACTGTTATAAATGTCTTTGAGGTGACTGTTTTGACCCATTACTTATAAACGGTTTGATTCAGTTATGTTATATCTCTAACTGGTCAAAGTAGTAAAATATAGGTAAATCGGAGACATATCAAATGGATCGAAAGTCGTCAAAGTATATTTCTAATGACAGTTTTTGTACTCTGTACTTCTGCATACCAGGTGAAAATCATTGGTGTATTGCCCAATAAATTTTGTTGGTTGTTATTTCTGTGTCTCCCCAATTATTTGCACATATTCGGCTTTTGCTGACATGGGGACTTGCTCTGCATGCAGGCAGTTTGGAAACCACCTCAACCCGTCAGAGGTGACATACCCATCAGCTTTCTCAGGTTTGCTTTTAAAAGGCCTTCTCCCATTATGTTCTTCGTCTAAATGATAGACTTGTATTAATTGTAATGTGCATATTGCAGTTTGCAAATTTTGGTACACTGGACTACTGGAGCAACATGGATTTGCGAGCAATAGGCTATGGACATTAGATGACGATCTGCGGTTAACAGTCAACCAAATGCTGATCTATTATTGAAATCAACTGAAGAGGATCTGAAAACATGGCCTCTCAGGTAATTTGTACATTATTTGTCATGAACTATTTGGATAGCTTTGTTGATCTATTAATAGGAATATGGAATTGGGATTTAAAATCTCATAAGAAATACACAAAAATCATCAATGTCCAAACAATCTATTAGTGGATATGTATTGAAAATTCTCACATTTCCAAGATATTATCTTAAAGATATAGTGTCTAGTCATCTTGTGATCTCGAGAATTTGTTTGTAGGTCTGCTTGATCAATAAGCCCCTGTTTGCAGCTCTATTGCTTGACAAATTTTTATTATATAAAAAAAGTAACAGGTGTAATGACTAAAATCTGGGAAAAAAAAGTTAGACTAAAAGAAGGGCAACTTTATTCTACCCTGTCGATACACAATTTTGGTGCATATGAAACTCATTATCCAAGTTTGATTGTTTGCCCCATAAATAATCAAATACCAAGTCTAAAAAACCTCCCCAAAGCCTCTTGGATTGTTTACACATATAGGTATTTCTTTTGCAGTTGGATAGAAAACCATCCAAATGTGTGGTGTTTGAAGACGATCCTCGTGGTGTAACCGCTGCTCACAACTGCACCATGATAGCGGCGGCGCTTATCGGTGCACGTCCAGCGTATGCATTTCAAACCTCTCAACAATACTTTATTATTCTAATACATCAATATTGATGTCTGAAATTGATTTTGCAGGTATGATCTGGTGCAGACTGACCTTGCTGTTGGGGGGTTCAATGAATTATCAGTCATCAACCTTCGTGCCAGATATGTTATCAAGGATCCTTATGTCGTCGTTCCACTTCATTACGCAGTTCAAGTTAGTGCCATGCAAACTGTGAAGTTGCTGATCAAATCCAAAGTTGATGTTAATGTTGCTTTTAGATAATATAGTATGAGCAGATGGATCATTTTTAATACTGTTAGTTATAAGTTAGTACTGTTGGTTCATATAGTTAGTACTGTTGTAGATATTATTGTATTTGAATTTGTTTTGATATATATTTGAATCTGTTTTGATATATATTGATTTCTTAAATGTGACTAAAAGATGTATATAGTCACACTTATAAACACTTTTGGTCACTTTTTGTTTAATTCGTTGTGTGACTAAATGTAACAAAAGGCCACACAAAAATAAAATTCTTGTGACCATTGGATGATCAATAGTCACACAAAACACACATTTCTTCACTTTAAACACCATATGGTCACACTTATTCACACTTTTGGCCACTTTATGATTTATTGTATGTGACCAAATACCCAAAAGAAAAATGCTTTGTGTGACTAAATGTAACAAAAGGCCACACAAAAATAAAATTCATGTGGCCATTGGATGATCAATAGTCACACAAAACACACATTTCTTCACTTTAAACACCATATGGTCACACTTATTCACACTTTTGGCCACTTTATGATTTATTGTATGTGACTAAATACCCAAAAGAAAAATGCTTTGTGTGACTAAATGTAACAAAAGGCCACACAAAAATAAAATTCATGTGGCCATTGGATGATCAATAGTCACACAAAACACACATTTCTTCACTTTAAACACCATATGGTCACACTTATTCACACTTTTGGCCACTTTATGATTTATTGTATGTGACTAAATACCCAAAAGAAAAATGCTTTGTGTGACTAAATGTAACAAAAGGCCACACAAAAATAAAATTCATGTGGCCATTGGATGATCAATAGTCACACAAACCACACATTTCTTCACTTTAAAGAACATATGGTCACACTTATTCACATTTTTGGCCACTTTATGATTAATTGTATGTGACTAAATACCCAAAAGAAACATGATTTGTGTGACTAAATGGTACAAAAGGCCACACAAAAACCAAATTTATGTGGCAATTGGATGATCTATAGTCACACAAAACATACATTTCTTCACTTTCAACACCATATGGTCACACTTATTCACACTTTTGGCCACTTTATGGTTAATTGTATGTGACTAAATATACAAAAAGAAAATGCTTCGTGTGACTATAAGAGTTTTTGGTCACACAAAGCTGATTAATCCAACTAAAATTGTACCTATTTAGTCACACATTTTAACGTTTTGGTTACTCTTTTGTAAGTGAGACTAAAAAGAACCAAAACATGTGACCGTAGGTACCCTATGGTCACACGACCTTTAGTCACACACACGAAAAAAACCATGTGTGACTATATGTATATCGTCACACATATTTGGTGTAACCAATTCCACTTTTTGTTCTAGTGTTACGGCTATTAGCCACTACTATTTTTTAAGCATATAATTATAAATTAAAAAAAAAGTCATTAGAAAACATACTCCGTATAACAACAATGCAAGAAAAAGTTTACTTTACCTTCCAATTTCTATTAGTCAATTGTTTGCAAACTACACATCACCATTCTAACCTACGCCTGTATTGACTTTTAGTATCGCAATTGGTGTTGGAAGTATAATCTGTTATTTGATTCAATCTCTATCTGGTGTAATGTGCTGCAATGCAATATTACAATATGCGTTTTACGTCACCCATTTGAATACACTTTTGATCGAGTGACCCTCATTTGAGATATGTGAATTTGCTGCTTAGGAACTGATTACTGTTTGATTTAGTAGTTTTATGATCAGATTACTACTAAGGACAAATATGTTTGCCAATTTTGAATTCTGGTTGATTTGATATCTTAAGGGCTCATGTTGACTATGTTAGTTACTTAGAAACCGATAAACTTTATTATGCAATTTTGGTTTATCTAAGATGTCAGGAGTCAGGACTCTATTAATCAGCTGGTTTGTGTTTTTTGTGTCGTTCATGAAATAATTACTTGATAGTTTTTTCCGTATCGCAAAGAAATTGACCTAGAGAACGTGATAACTAAAACAAGGCAGGTTATTGCTAAATTTGAAACAGACTACGGTTCACAGACCGGCTTAGATTAGTTTTAATGTAGAAAAATGTAGAATATTGAGCCTCATAGGTTGCATAAGCAGAAAAAACAAGCATATGACTCTTGCATTAGCCTTTTGCTATTAAATGGTTTATATACAGTAAAAAAGCGAATAATGGGATTGTTTATTGTGGTCGAGTAATTGTACTTCGTACCTAATTGCTAATAAAGATGGAAGGACTGTTAACTATGTACTACTGAAAAGTTCATGCATGGAAACCATTAGCAGCCTCAAAATGGGTGACTCAAAGTCAGCCCTTTATATTTGGTGATGAGAATCAGATAACACATCTTTATCAAACAACTGATTGCATAAAGGATAGGTATGGAGGCCGGGTTCTACAGTCCAGTGGTTTGGTTTGGATATCAGTTTTGGAAATGTATGTCTGATTGCTTTATGAATAGGCTTTTATATATAGCAGTATTGTATGCAAGGAGGTTTATGTTGGTTGGCCAAGGAATGACAATGAGATAGATGACTGGAGTAAGTCTTCTAGGTATATAGTTTTAGTGAATGAGCTGTTGGTTTTAGTAGATAAGGTTTACTAATGCCCACGCTTTCACTGACGATGGATTCCCATTGCACCATTTTAACTTCGCTGCATACAATGAGACAGTTGCACGCGCTGATAACAATAACACGATATTGACAGGTGTGTCTAATCACTTTCCATAGCTGCCACTCATACCTGTTCTAATTAAATAACCGGTCTTTACAGATTACATTGGTTGTGTCACATCCGTGGGGAATGTCAGAGAAGCAGGGAACGCTGCCCGAAAAATGGTAGTCTGGAGAGACATAATGCTTCAGAACTTGGAGTAAGTGTCATTACTTATTCGTGGAAACCAAACTCTGTAAGCAGCAAGTAAATGCAATTTTTTTTTCGTGTAGAGGAAACACAATCAGGTTCACACTTTGGAATGAAAAAGCAAGGAGCTTTGATACAGGTGAGTATGAGAATGCAACGAAACCAGTTGTCATGGCCGTTAGCTCATGCTGGGTTAAAACATATGCAGGTAAACTAACTGTTACACGTGTAGGTTCAAACTACATAAAAAAAGACCTGTTTAACAAATGTCGTCTGAATCACAGGTCTACAACTTTCGAGCACGCCTGCTACCTATTATTATCAGATAAACAGTGAAGAGATATTGTGTATTGTATTATTATGAACAGAGATTACAATGCTATAAATAGAGATTACAAGACTAGATAATTACACACTAATACCCTCTAATATATAAAACATGTCTAATACTGTCTAATATCCCCCCTCAAGCTAAGCGTGGGAAACAAGCTGTAGCTTGTCCCGTAATGTCACAAATCTGTCAGTAGATAACGGCTTCGTAAAAACATCAGCAATCTGATCATGTGTAGAAATAAACTGAACTGAAAGGCGTCCTTGAGCAACCTTTTCTCGCACAAAGTGAAAATCAACCTCAACATGTTTCATACGTGCATGGAAAATTGGATTTGCAGACAAATATGTAGCTCCCAAATTGTCGCACCACAGTATCGGAGCAGATTTCACGGGTACCCGAAGTTCACGCAATAGAGACTCAAGCCAAGTAAGCTCCGCAACCGTGTCAGCTAAGGCTTTATATTCAGATTCAGTAGATGATCAAGAGACAGTCCGTTGTTTCCGAGCTGACCAAGATATAAGATTGGAACCTAAATAGATAGCAAATCCCCCCGTGGATCGACGATCATCTGGGCAACCAGCCCAATCCGCATCTGTATAAGCATGCAAAGTAGAGCCAGAGGCTCGTTTGAAAAGAAGGCCATGATTCAAAGTACCTCGGAGATAGCGTAGAATACGCTTTACAGCAGTCCAGTGGTTTTCTGTAGGAGAATGCATAAATTGACAAACCTTGTTCACAGCAAAGGCAATGTCCGGACGAGTTAAAGTGAGATACTGGAGAGCCCCAACAACTTGTCTGTACCGTACGGGGTTGTCAAAACTTGGACTGTCACCAAGTGTCAAAGGGGCCTTTGTAGAGCATGGAGAGGAGACGGGTTTGGACTGCGAAAGGCCAGCCTTTTGTAAAAGCTCCAAAATGTACTTTTTCTGAGAAAGGACAAGATCCTGACCTGAGGATTTAACTTCAATACCCAAAAATAGGAAAGAGGACCCATGTCTTGAAGAGCAAAGGTGGAGCTCAGGTTGTTAACCACATGGTCAACTGCTGTAGGATTGTTACCCGTTAAAATAATATCATCAACGTACACGAGCATGTAGAGAAATGTACCTGCAGACGAGTAAATAAAAAGAGAGGGATCTGTTGTTGACCCTCTGAACCCCAAAAGACAAAGAGCTTTGGATAAACGTTGAAACCATGCTCTTGGCGCCTGTTTCAGGCCGTAAAGGGACTTGTGTAATAAACAAACATGATCGGGTCGAGCAGGGTCCACAAAACCTGGTGGTTGTCTCAGATAAACAGTTTCTTTTAGATCACCATGTAAGAATGCATTTTGTACATCTAACTGACGAAGAGACCACCCGCGAGCAACAGCAAGAGAGAGAACAACCCGAATAGTAGTGGGTTTGACAACGGGACTGAATGTTTCATGATAGTCAACGCCAGCTTGTTGATTACATCCTTTGGCGACTAGACGAGCCTTGTATCGTTTGATGGCCCCATGTTGATCCCTTTTAAGTTTGTAAACCCATTTACAATCAACCACATTAGCATTAGAGACAGGTGGAACCAAAGTCCACGTGCCATTTTTCATTAAAGCCCTGTATTCCTCAGACATGGCTTGTTGCCACTGAGGATCCTTGTTAGCAACAGTGAAAGTAGTAGGTTCATGTGGTCCGGTGGTGGTGTGAAAAGCTGAGGGATCATAACGTTTGGTTTTAGGAGGATTTTGGCGAAGATGGGCTGGTCTAGTGGAGGTTACGGCTGGAATAGAGGTGGGTGTAGCTGTGGGTATGGGCTGTGGTAGTTGGGTCGAGGTGGATGGTGGTGGTTGGGCCGAGGTGGATTGTGGTACAGGAATTGTTTGGGCTGATGTGTCAGGCGGGTTTGGGTTATGGGCGGGTGAGGTATGTGGGTCGTGTGCTGGTGGGTTTAGGACAGGCAAAGGTTGATTAGGCTGGCCTGTAGTATTGGGTGGAACCGGTTGTAAGTAGGGCGTGTTAAAGGGCTGATTTGGAGTACTTAAGGGGTGTTCGGTGGTGTCGTGGTATGGTGATGTAATGGGTTCAGTTTGGGAATGATTGTCCGAAGGTTGAGAAATGCATGAAATAGGAAATGAGGAAACATAGGGGTCTGGTTGTGTGTTTGTGGAGGTAGCAGTAGATTGGTGAAGAAATGGGAAAAATTGCTCATGGAAGCGAACATGGCGTGCAATATAGAGTCTTTTTGTTTTGAGATCAAGACAACGATAGCCATGATGAGCAGGACTATAGCCAAGAAAAAGGCACGGTTGGGAACGAAAATCCATTTTGTGAGGATTGTAAGGACGAAGGTGAGGGTAACACTGGCAACCGAAAACCTTAAAGAAGGAATAATCAGGTTTATGTTTAAATAGGTGTTCAAAAGGTGAGATTTTGGAAGCCACCCGAGATGGCATGCGATTAATTAGATAAACAGCCGTGTCAAAAGCAAAGTTCCAAAAATGTTTTGGGACACCCGACTGAGCAAGGAGAGTAAGTCCCGTTTCCACCACATGTCGGTGGCGTCTCTCAACAAACCCGTTTTGTTCACTGGTATGTGGACATGAGAGACGATGAATAATGCCCAGAGAAGAGAGAAAGGGAGAGAGAGGTCGAAATTCCCCTCCCCAGTCTGTTTGGATTGATTTAAGTTTAGTGTTAAATTGGCGTTCAAACCATTGCATGAAAGGTTTTAAAGGTAGCACATACATCAGATTTATGTTTAAGCGGAAAAATCTACATATATCTAGTAAAATGATCAACACATAACAAAAAATACGAATCACCATTAAAAGATTTAACTGGTGCAGGGCCCCAAACATCACAAAAGATTAAGTCTAAAACATGTGTACTGGAAAAAGTTGAAGGTAATAAATGTTGTTTTGAGGATTTCCCCATGTGACAGGAGTTACAAGAGGGACTCAAACTTTTATTGCTAACAGGAAGGGAAAAAGTAAATAACATAGACTTCAAAAGATCTGGATGAGGATGTCCAAGTCTTCGATGCCATGTGTCAGCGGAGGCCCGAACAGCAGAGAAAGCAACTTTGTGAATTGAACGAGAAAGCGGAAGGCGAAGGGAGTAGAGCCCATTCTCACTTGGACCTGTGAGGAGGGTTTTCCGCGTAAACGTGTCCTTCACAGCAAAAAAAAGTTGAGTGAAATTCAAAGAACACATTATTTTCAGAACAAAATTTTTGAACAGAAAGTAGATTGCGTTTTAGTTGTGGGACATGAAGTATGTTTGAAAGGGTAAAGGTTTTGTGCGGGGAATAAATTTTTGTGGAGCCAATATGTAATATAGGGAGACTTTCACCATTGCCAACATAAAGAGAATCCTTACCATAATACGGCTCTGAGTGATCAAGGCTTTGTTGATCTATGGCAGAGTGTCCATTGCAACCGGTGTCTGGAAGCCAACTGGTCGTTGCCTGTGAACAATAATCAGCAAAGTGTGCAGATGTTGTTGGAGTTCTCATGGTGTTGAGGTCCCTGTTGGGACAATGAGAAGGAATATGTCCAATTCCACACCTGTTACAAGTACCAAAAACTGTATTTTGATTAGATGCCCAAGAAAATTGACTTCTATTACCGCCATTTGAATTGTTGTAGTTGTTATTGCGAGGATTATTGCGGCCACCACGACCACGACTGTAAGAGCTACGCCCACGGCCACGAGAGGCATAATTAGCTTGAGGATGCGGCTGTGTAAACTGCGAGGAAGGCTGCGGAACCTGAAGACCAAGCTGTGACATGAGCTGCTGAAGAGCGGTAACTGTGTCAGGAGGTAAAGAGGGTGTGGCGGCTGTTGTGTTGGCTGAAGGAACCGTGGCTGCAAAGGCCTGGGTGGCGGCGGCTTGTGGCTTTTTGATCATGTATTCATGGTCCGCGAGAAGGGCATGCAAATCAGTAAACGCGGTGGGAAACTGTCGTCCCACGATTTGTGACTTAAAACCATCATACTCGTCACGAAGACCCGTAACAACAAGCATAACAAGATCTTTCTCCTTGAGAGGTTCACCTATGTTGGCGAGAGCATCAGCATATTGACGAGCACGAATAAGGTAGGCTGAGCTGGTTTCATCAGGTTCCATACGGATCCGTAGCAGTTGGGATTTTAAAGTGTATTCGCGAGAGATGGTATGAGGGGAAAAGGCTCGTTCAAGAGCAAGCCATAGCTCTCTGGATGTGTCGCCTTGAACATGCTGGAAGGCGGCTTCAGAAATAGTGGATAAAAGCAACATGCGAACGTGGGCATCATTAGATACCCACGTGGCATGGTTAGGGTTGGGTTGGGTGGTTGAGGGTTGATCTTTATCGACTGCTGGGACAGTGAGAACAGATTCAGGGCAAGGAATGGTACCATCAACATAATCATAGAGTTTGTTTGTGACAAGAAACGAGTGTAGCATGGTTTTCCAATGACCATAGTTGGATGTGGAAAGGGTAAAACCAAATTTGTGGGAGTTATGGCTTTGTTTTTCGGCTGTGGTGAAGGGTTGAAGGAGTGCCATTGAGAGAACGGATAGGGTTGTAGGCGCTGAATGTGCAGCGAAGGTTGCAGGTTTGGGCGGTGCTGATTGTGCAGCGATTTGAGGAAGATGACGGCAGGAAAAAAAAAATTAGGGTTTGGGCGGTGCTGGCTTTGATACCAAGATAAACAGTGAAGAGATATTGTGTATTGTATTATTATGAACATAGATTACAATGCTATAAATAGAGATTACAAGACTAGATAATTACACACTAATACCCTCTAATATATAAAACATGTCTAATACTGTCTAATATTATCTTAATCCAAACATTCCAGAAACTGACTACATACTAAGCATGTAAGTTGATACCGAACTGTGGAAATATAAAGTTCAACGATTTTGATAATGCTAAAGAACACTTGAACCGTTATCTAGGTACAACGAAGTGGTCGCACCTCCAGTCATACAAAATGTGCGGACATACCGATACGAAGACCCTGAACAGGAGAAGTTAAGAAACCGCGTCACAATAGATGAACTGTTGCGCGAAGACCCGCGCAATCAGACGGTATACAGTAACAACAGCTTATTTTAAACTTTTATTGTTAGCAAAGAACCTAACCACGTGTTATCTTTCACAGAATGTCAGATTCACTGTCGTTGCTACAATTGCCGAAATCAGTAACGAGAGACCCTGGTACTTTCAACGCTGCCGTGACTGCAGGCGCAAGATCTATAATAACTTCGCGCACGCCCATTGCGAGCCGCCTAATCCTGACCAGCCTAACGACTACAGGTTCAAACAATAATACTGATTATACGAAGCGGTATCAATATTTGTTTCTTGCACATGAGTCAACTATTGCACATGAATAAACACTTTTGATATTATTAGAACACATTGGGCATAAATATATAATTCATGGAACACTGAAGTCATTTTGATCATTGTTTTTTGTCAATGTCATCATGCAAGTAACATATAGTAAATCTGCTGATGAGCGAATCTGTTTGTTATATATGTTGAAAATCTGTAGTTAATCTAATATGCAGTGTTAAAATTGTTGCGAAGGATTCACACACATATATTTGTAGGAGGTTGTTTAGGTTTTTGGTAGTTCTTCGTCGCTGTTTTAGTTGTGACAATCAGACTTTGAGATACTCATAATTTCTTTTTAGTTTATGACTTCTGTTGATGCAGTTTTTTTTTTTTTTTTTTTTTTTTTTTTTTTTTTTTATTTATGTTTAAGTAGTGAAATTTTTAAATGCTAGATTATGTGGCTATCTGTTTTTTGTGGATGTCATTATGGAAGTAATATACAGTAAATCTGCTGATGACTGAATATGTTAAAATTTTGTAGTTAATCTAATATCTATTGTTAAAATTATTGTCAAGGATTCACACACATATATTTGTGTAGAGGTTGTTTAGGTTTTTGGTACTTTTTCGTCGCGGTTTTAGTTGTGACAATGAGACTTTCAGATACTCATAATTCCTTTTCAGTTTCTGACTTCTATTGCGGCTATTTGTTTTTAGGTGGCTCATGAACAAAAATTGCATCCTAATGCTTTCATCTAAACGTCTTTTTTCCTTCGATTTGTACAGTTACAGTTTCAGGGCAATAATCTTTGACAAAACCGGCGAATTAACATGGACGTGCTTCAGTGACGAGGTGCACATAATAGTAACGGAATGCGCCAAGGTCATTTCAGAACTGGGCTACACGAATCCGTACACGACCCCACCTGTTCTAAGTGAACTGGAAGGTACAACCCACATCTTTCAGCTGCATTTTTCAACAGAGTCTACAAGGGAAAAAGCCGACTACATTCTAGACACGGTAATGGATACTGGAACACATTTGTTACTACCACCACAAACGGGTCCGGCAACCGATCAAGGCCAGCCGTCGGGACAGACTTAGACACTGCTATTGACAGGGCCTGAAACCGAAACAGAGGACACCATCCAGGTGCCTACACCAGTAGAAAAAACACCTGCTACATCCCTCGGCACGTCACCAGCAGACGAAATGCCACAAACTTCAACTCCAGTGACTGCAGAAGATACCCATACCTTGCACCAACCTGTTACGAAAGATGAACAACCATAAACCTCAGCCAGAAGAAAACTGTTAAAGGTTGATGTAAAAAAAGAAGCAAGTTCGAGCGGTAAAAGAACAAAGCAGCAACAATAAATTTTACCAACATCGTAGGAGTAAGTAGCGCTGTAGGTTATCGGTACTGTTGTTAAACTATCGTTATCGAGACCACTTATGTATTAGGACTGTACAACCGCTTGCTTTTGTAAATTAAATAGATATGCTGCTTGCTTTTGTAAATGAAATAGATATGCTTTCAAACGTTAACGGTAACGCGTAATAGATTACAAATACTAAACCTGACACACACAACAAAAAACGAACTATCATTAGCTGTATACGTTAGACGCAACGACACTAGAATGAAAACGCAACACACTTGCACGGTTATGTTCTTCAATCAATCTATTACAACCATTAAAACAAGACACTTACAAATCATTTAAAAAACCACGCACATATTAGAACAAATACTCGCCGCACCGCCGCAACGCGGCGGCTCGACGGATACCTAAAAAAATAAACCTCACTACATAACATCTTTATTAAACCTCACTACATAACACAAACATTAAAAAATAAAATCTTAAACAAAGTATATACATACCATTAACAATAGTGCAAAAACACATATATAACACCCTAAAAAACTAACAAGCACTTTAGCAAGTGACAAACATAGATTACCATTTACCAAATACTACTGCAGTTAAACCAACATGGAGACATTGAAAGACAAGCAACCATTTGTAGCTACGTTTCCGGACACAAGATCAAACGACGTCTTATCACCCAAGCTCAAATCCAAAACATCCTTCACCCGAAGCAATTCACCAACCAAGAAAACACGTGTATTGCGGTCTACAACGTACGTCAAATATAATTATAAAACAAAGTTAAGAAACATAATAAAAACAAAAACAAAAAAAAAAAAAAAAAAAAAAAAAAAAAAAAAAAAAAAAAAAAAAACAAAAAATAAGCCATTTGTTTTTTAATAGATAAAAATAGATTATTAAAAATTTTAGAAAACGCCCCGCGCGTGCGCGGGTATTATAACTAGTATATATGTTACACGAAACACTAAATAAAAATATTGCAACTATGATTATCTTTCGCTATAAAATCTCGTCATTATAAAATCTCTACCATATGTAAAGCAAAAATGTTTTTGCTTAAAACTTAAAAATGAGTTATGTTCAAAATACCCTTTTGAAACCACAAGTTTAATATATATATATATATATATATATATATATATATATATATATATATATATATATATATATATATATATATATATATATATATATATATATATATATATATAGGGGCGCGTTCTATGCAGTACCAATATTAGATACAGTACTTTACAGTACTCTTTTTGACCAATAAGAATTTAGTACTATTAAATCTTTTTATTTAATTCATAAGGGTATATTAGTAAAAACATTTTAACTTTGTTTTTGAATTTTTTTAATTAAAAAACGTTTTTAAACACCTTAATTTTCGGAATTTAATTTTTTTTTTTTTTTTTTTTTTTTTTTTATAATTTTTTTTCCAGAATTTTTTTTTTAATTTTCTTTTACATAGATGTTTTACGCAAAATTAAGTGCATATGTGTTTTTTAATATTGTAATTTTACATGTGTTTTTTTGCTTACAATTGTTTACACATCAAACTTGTTTTGCTTAAGATGATAATTGCATATATGTTTCTAGTGTACATTCTTTAATCATTCAAATTTATCACCAAAAAACATAAACAGACTTGTATAGTATACACAAAAATAAAATGAAATACAATTCAAATACAAATGTATCTTGTTAAATATAGATATGTACATCATCAAAAACATGTGTGCACTCTTCCAACAACATATGTGCACGCTTCACTTTCTCATCAAATTCGTTAGAACATACGAGTACCCTTCCAGAACATATGTGCACGCTGCGTTTTCTCGTCAAATTCATTAGAACATATGTGCACGCCTTCCAAAAACATATGTGCACGATTCATTTATTTTGTAGGCAACTGTCTTGCTTTAACTGCATACATGATTATTATTATTATACGAAATCACATATACTATTTCCTAAGTATTAAAATCAATACAACATTTACTATTGCCTAATTAAACCATCGAAATACAAAAATAAATGCATACAACTTTAGCTACGCGCATCTACCAGCTCACTAAAATGGTTTTTTCTAAAATAAACTCTATTTCTTTGTAAGTGAAAAATTACTTGTGACTTTAGTGATTTAGATATCATAACAACAGAAGAATTCTTTTACACTTTTAAAATTAGTGAGACTGGAGCTTAATGATTTTATCACAGAGGGTATACAAAATCAAAGGAAAACTCAATAAATGAAGTATGCATCATGGCCTGATAGATTTCAGGTTCACGAAACTAAAGAGCTCAACAAATGTCACAACTTCTGAAATTATGAATGAGTTACCTTATTTACAGGCACAAGAGAAAGTTCATATTAATGTTCAACTTTAAATGGTTCCTCATTCTTTTAAGCATGCTATACGAAAAGAAAGATAGTTAAATACATACAACAATACATAACAATAATTATGTGAAGAATAACATGAGTTTAATATGTACCTCTTCCTCTATACTGTCAACAAATGCATCCTTGCCCTCATCATCATTGTGTGTCAATTCATCGCCAAGGTCAACACGGGCAGATTGTACCCATTTTGCAATTACTAATACAATTGAACTTCTAACCTTTCACAAAAGGCACCCTAAATGGTTTTAACCAAGCTGAGACCATATTCGACCACCTCTGTGGTCCTTCGCGTTAAACCG
The DNA here is from genome assembly GCA_021014915.2 of Artemisia tridentata subsp. tridentata. Taxonomy (NCBI): domain Eukaryota; kingdom Viridiplantae; phylum Streptophyta; class Magnoliopsida; order Asterales; family Asteraceae; genus Artemisia; species Artemisia tridentata. The sequence goes on from CP139509.1 coordinate 456,146,506, forward strand.
AGCCAAACAAACACCCTATGTTTGGGTGGTCACACATCAAAACCAACACAAGATAACATGACTTAACCTTTATATACGATTTTTAATCATGACTTAATAACGTCTAAAATCAACAAAAATCGATAATAAAATAACCAACAACGATGAGTGGTTTACCATACCACTCGGATCAATGAGAGAGAAAGAGAGAGGTGGCGACGACGGCTATTGTGGAGGCTGCTCATGGTCACGAACCAAAACAAACAAACAAACCCTCGTCTCTTGTCTTCATTGTGGCGGCATCGAGTGGTGGAGATGGTGCAACGGCGGCGTTCAGATGTGGCGGCTGTAATGATTGCCATGATGTAATGAGGGTGGTTGTGGTGAGGTAGATGATGGTGGGTGTGAGGTGGTGAGTGTGGCGGCAGTCGGCCGGAAATGGTGGCCGGATGTGGAGGTGAGGTGGGCGGCTGGTAAAAATGGAGGAGAAATATCAAACCCTAGATGGGTTATTAGTGTAGAATATATAGGGAAAGTGGGAGAGATAAAATAGGGACGGTTTTTGTTAAAAGTAAAATTTCCATAATGCCCTTTTAGCCTTTTGTGTAATTAAAAAAGAAACCTTCATTTTTTGTTTAATTATAATTTTGACACTTTTAATCCTAACCATTGATTAAACTCATCCAATGGCCTAGATTTATTTTAATGGTACTGTAAAGTACTGTATCTAATATTGGTACTGCATATAATCCAACACTATATATATATATATATATATATATATATATATATATATATATATATATATATATATATATATATATATATATATATTATATATATATATTTTCTTTTTTACTTTCCTACGTCAAAATTCATACAAAAATGTCTTAATGAAATAGTTGCCATAACAATGTTCCCACTCCGGCTTCCAAACCCTACCGTATTTTCCTAAACGGGAGTAAACTGTAGCAAAGAACCAAACACCAACAACAAACAAAATATACCCCCCGAGTCAGATAGAACCCAATCGTATATAAAACATTCAAAACACCCTTTTCTTCAACCGGGTCCAAGCGATGACAGCAACAGCAACACCACCCATGTTAAAGAATAAAGAACTCAAGGTAAAATATTCTTTCTTTTCTTTCAGAGACTGTAAAATACAAAAAACAAAAAAGATAGTAACAATTATATATTCGAAATGAATCAAGACTCAAATGTCCCATATGACGATCATGAGAGTGTTTATGATTGATTATATTATTCGATTAAACAAAATTAGAAAAAGTAATAATTTACAAAGGAAAAAAAATCAATCACAAACACCCCAGAAACTCCACTATATAAGAAACAAGTTACCAAGTCGGTTACAATTTTTAAAAGCCAACAGAGCCAGTCTTTTAGAGCACTGTTTCTCGCTTCGCTACGAAAATCGATTTCTAACAATTATCGGCATGGTATCTGTATGTAAAACACCCATGACACATAACATATAAAATATAGTGTCGACTGTTGAATGTTATCTATGCCTTTTATTATCAATTTATAACTTTATTTGTAATCTTAATTAATAATGATAACAAATATAATAAGAACCTAAAAAATGCTCAAAAGTTTATAAAGTACAAACATGGACAAAGTTTTATATAAGTATAAAACTATATACATTTTTTAACTTTTAGGAACTAAATACGAGAAGTATAGTTTGCATTAAGTCAGGGGTGACAATGTAAAGTTTCCAATTATATATATATATATCTAAAACCCAGCAAACTCACCAAATGCTGACACGTCATGCTACAGTGCAAAAACACTGTAGCATGAACAGTGCTACAGTAATTTTTATTTATTTTTTTTTTTTTTGAAAAATAATTTCGAGAAAATAAAAAAAAACCGTTTTTTAAAAAATATTTTCAAAAAAAAAATAAAAAAAAAATAAAAAAACTTTAAAATTAATTTTTGTAAAAAAATTAATTTTGCTACAGTTTTTTTTTTTTTTTTTTTTTTTTTGAAAAATAATTTCGAAAAAATAAAAAAATAATAAAAAAAAAAAAAAAATTTAAAAAATTTTTAAAAAAAAAAAAAAAAAAAATTCAAAAAACTTTAAAATTAATTTTTGTAAAAAAAATGTAGCGGATTTTTTTTTTTTTTTTTTTTTTTTTTTTACTTTAGTTCCTCAAGTTAGCTGTAAATCGCACCGTTAGTCCCCTGTTAGCGATATTTTGCAAATTTAGTCCTAAAAAAAAAAATTAAAAATATATATGTTGATCGTTTTATTTCGAGTTAAGATTAAACACAAATTCCCGCAGCAACGCGCGGGTACCACCGCTCGTTAGTATATAAAAGGGAAAAAACAAAGCTGGCGTTGCAATTTAGATGTCCGGTAAGCGATCATAAATTTGTAAAGAATGGAGTACACATGGTATGGTCCGAAGATCTGATTTTTTTGGGGGGAAATTGGCTTCTGGTGTCATGTGGCAAGCGTTAAGATGCGGGACGATGATGATTTTCTTTATCGGTTTTGTGTAGAATTTGAAAAAAAAAAATAAAAAAAAAAATGGTGATGATGCCGTCAGTTAACATTGAGCGCTTTGTAAGTTATGACTAAAACTTAACACATCTAGGCTAAAGTTGAGAAGAACTGATGAAGGGGTGTGATAACGGTGGCTAAAGTTGGCAGACAGGATAGGGTTTGGAGAGAAGGTGGTGATGAGAAACTTTTGTAAAGATGGTAATACTAAAATAAAAGAGATGATTGATAGATTATTAAATTAAGATTGCATACCTAATGAGCTCCACACATGCTATGCAGTTTGACTTGGGCCAACTAATCTACTGTTTTATAGATATCACAATAACTACTAATGGAAAATTTAGTAATTGACTCTAAAATTTTCCAAATAAAGAAAAATAAAATCTTGCAATTATCATGTGTGACCTTCTGGAACAACATTTATATCAATTTTGATGTTAAAAACTAATGTATTCGAAAAGTAAGGGACTAAGGATCATACCATAAATGTTATCATATCACTCCCAAATATACATATTCCCTGAAATGATCACATTAAACAAAAACGTCATAAGATACTTGAAAACTGAAAATGTATGATTGTTGTATTAAAAAAAAAAAAAAAAAAAAAAAAAAAAAAGATTTCCACCATTAAGATAGCACGACCAAACTGGTTATGTATATTTTCTCTTGCGTAGAGGATGAAATGAAGCAACATGATAGGTTTAAGTGCAGCACTTGCTCCCTAAAATGAAAAACTCAAGAGTTATGATTCAAATAAATTAGCAAGATTTGAGAGAAACAATTTTGTTAACATACATGGATTGCAGCTTTTGAAGGATCATGTTTATTCAATCCATTGTTCTCCTGTAGTTATCAACCAAATACTACTTAGTGTATGTAAGTAAGTTAATTAAATAATTAGCAATACCGGAAATAACATGACAATCAAGATTTTCTATTTTGTTAGGGATCAATGTGATCTACCCTTAGATTAACTCTCGGAACTGTAGGATGGCTTTACCTTTGGTTGTAGGGCCAGAAATGCTTTGTGCACTAGGCAGAAGGCTGAACCAACAAAAGCACCAGCCAGGTACAACTTCAGCAGAACTCTGGGGCCAAATGTTTCTCCAATCTGATGATAAATGCATTTAGAAAGAAAATCAACATAATTTGTAAACATGATGTGACCAAAACCTAAATAAAAAATCTTTATCAAGCTACCTACCTATTGTAGTAAATTTTGCCTATTTGAAGAAATTATTTTGGCAATGACAAAACAGTTGGCAAAACTTCTGTTTTCGATTTCTAGGTTTACATTTAAACTAAATATAAAAAAGCTTGTAAGCATGTAAGTCACAGATAGTAGACCTGATTTAATGTTTATGAAGTTATAAGAAAATATCATTCTTTGACTACTGCATTTTAATGCCTTGAGCCTTTGCAAACATGTTTCAGTTTCATAGATAAGGGAAAGTAAAAAATACCACAAAAAACTAGAAAACAAGGCAAGGAAGTATCACTATTGAAAAAGATGGTGATACTTACATACAAAACAACAAAGACAACCACGTGTGGAGATACTAACATACAAAAAATGATGTATTTTCTAAAAAGCATAATTTGTTGATTGTAAATGCTCTAAAATGCGCATTTTGTCATCCCAAACCTTTAGTATTTAGTGAAACACCAATGCCCAGTGAAAACGGCAAAAAGTCCTGTTGAACCAATTCCATGAAACTCAGAGAGAGAAAAGGTACATGGAAATTCTAAGGCAAGTGAACTTACAGTCTTCCCGAATACACAAAGCGAGAGCATGTTAAGAAAAAAATGTGAACCCTCAAAGTGACTGAAAGCATTAGTTATCATAGTATGGAACTGTCCACTTTTAAAGTTGTCCAATTGTAGCTGCGCACACAAGAAATAATGAGAACAATAGTAATAATAATGCTCACAGTAGGAAATCACGGTTACCAAAAAAAAAAAAAAAACATGTGTGGTCAGACTCATTGGGTAATGAGTCATGAGTGAACTTATTTTTGAATTTTGAGATAAGTAATAAAGCGACCTAGGATGTTTTATGTTTTAAAATACAATTTAAATGGTTTTTGACCCATTACCTCTTTCAGATTTTTTCTGTCTTGCTGGTTGAGATAACACAAATTCCTATGATATGAGTTAAAATTTGTATGTATCGTAAACCTTTTATGATGATGTTCGAAGACGAACAACCTAACCATGAAGAACTCACCGTAAAGTTTTGACGCATGAACTTAGTGTCAGCAACTTTCCAAAGCAGAAACACAGCCAGATTTGTTACAAATAAGCCTATTAGCACAGCATGAGTTGCTAGTATCCCTTTGTAATGTGGCTGCCTATGAATGAATAATTATTGCTATCAGTCAACAAGGTTAAACTAATACAGTAATACTACCGCATGAGCTCATAAATGTTACAAACCATATATGATAAAGTATTTGCATAGCAGGTCGAGATAGAGCTCATAATTTAAAAAGGAAAAGCAAGACTCTGACATGAACCATATTTATTATTCTAGTTAATTATTACTGTATTATTTATTTATAGTTTAATTATGGAAAGATTCTTGTTTTGTAAACAAACCTGTAAATAGAGTAATAATAGGGTTGTCATTCTATTATGTCAAATATGAACTGATGATTTGAAGTCATTGGGATAGACGATCGACCTCTAGAAAGTTGATCTACCTAACTTAATTTATTGTCGTTGTTATTTTTGTTCATTTAAATCTCAAGATCAAATCCGGTTCATACAGACTCATTTGTGGTTATGTATAGCATAAAATCTGCAAATACCATCCAGAAAGTGATTAGCAAGAGCGTAAGAACTAAACTTTTGTAGTTCCAATATGATAAAATGTCTGGGTAAGGGCGTCTAGTTCAATATACTTTAAGCTTGTATTCTTGTTCTCCATTCTTACTTTCAATAACTCTTATTGAGTTATTGGATAATCCTCCCTTAATATATAAGATGGCTAAACTAGTGTGCTCAAATGATGAGAAATGTGTCACATTGGTTAGGAAGGTATATACACAGGGAAGTACAATATTGATCACTTATTCTCTCTACTCAAACAAAAAGTTTTGGTCAAACAATCATCAAGATTAGATTTGGAATTATAATCTGCTTATAGACCCCTAGCAATAATCTTTCTACAAGAACTCCAATTTATGCTCAAAATATGATTATCAGTATATAATTCATTAATTCTTAACAAGGTTTCAAAAGACAAAACATGTGGATGCGGTAACTTTGAACACCTAATCTCGTCGAGAAACAGAGTTAGTCGATCTTCCACCTAAGCAAGCTAAACTTAGCTATTCATTTCTCCAAGTATAATATAGCTAGCAAAACATCCAAGTGCCCAATCGTGATGAATAGGGGTGTAAGTTTGGTTAGATCAATTTGAACCAAGCCAGTTATCGTAAACCAATTAATTTTTTGTTTCATGAAGTGTGGAACCAAACCGTCCTAGCTAGTTCATGATCCGAACCGATCAAATCCAATTTAACTATGTTTAGATGGGTTTTACAATTTGGTTTTCACTCATACAAATAAAACATATATACAACCTATAAAGCATATTTGCACTTCTCTCTTATTATTATTTAAGATTTCCATAAATAGTTTTAAATACACCTATTAAAACATTATGTACAATTAATTTTTACAAAACTACATACATAAATTGACCGGTGAACAAATACAATTAATGTAGTTTTTAATTTCTTTGTAATGTTGGGTGTGTTCTAGCTTCTTGCTAGTTAATAAAATTTTGCCGTTAAAAAAAAAGTGAAAAATACAAGTATTAAACCTATTACAAATGTATCACACAAATATTTTTATATGAAATAGCATGATATTGCTTAAAGATATTAATATATATATATATAGTGTTGTATTCTATGCAGTACCAATATTAGATGCAGTACTTTACAGTACTTTTAAAATAAATATGGGCCATTGGATGAATTAATCAAAAGACAAGATTAAATGTGCCAAAATTGTAATTAAACAAAAGATGAGAGGTTATTTTTTCAATTAAACAAAAGGGTGAAAGGGTATTTTGAGAACTTTACTTTTATGCAATTTAATAACCGTGCAGTAGAATTATATTCACAAAAATTAAATTGTCAAATCTTTCATTTCTCCCACTTTTACAACCCTCTCTCCACAACCTCTCAAACCTAACCCTAATCCTTAAGTCAGCCGCCGCTACCATCATGTCACCACCCCTTTCGTCACCATTTTTTTGTACGTTTTTTCTTTCATAAATTGTTATTTAGATTTCGTGGGTAGTCTTTTGGTAGGATTATCAGATCTGATATTATTACTAGTGGATGGTCATGTTGTGATTTGAGGTCAAGCGGAGATGGTCGCCGGATTGTGGCCGCCGGATCTGGTCAAAGTTGTTGGTGGAGGGTCAAGCGGAGATGCGTACAAAAGGTGAGCAGATCTGGTGAATATAACTTAAGGAAAAAAAAAACTTTTATTTGAGATTGTATGAACTAGGAATATTTTAACACAAAGTTACAAAGTTTTGTAATTTTATATTAGTTTGACTAGGAATATTTTAACTTGGTGATTATTCGCTATCCTATTCATGATGGAACTGCATTAATAAATGGAAGAGATTGGTCACCGACTTGCTGGCAATTTTATATTAGTTTGATGCTAATAATATATTATAATGGTAATTAAATAAATCATATGATGAACCGATTTATACATGTGAGTTTAATGACTGCCCTCTTTGGTGCATTGATGTAACTGGTTTGGTAAAAACGCCTTTTAAATATGGAGTTTGTCATGAATTTTGTCTACTGTTATGATTGCATTTTTAAGAACATTAGCATTATTTAAATGTTATAATAATCATGTATGTTCTCTTCAATGTAAAGTTAAAGCAAGATGCTCACAAAAAATTGCAGCGTGCACATATATTTTTGAAAAACGGGCACACATGTTCTAATGAATTTGACGAGAAAGCACAACGTGCACATATGTTCTTAGAAGGGTACTCATATGTTCTAACGAATTTGATGAGAAAATGAATCGTGCATATATGTTATGGTTCCGTCTAAATAATAATAATAATAAATGTTTATAATTTCAGGTATTGAACATGTTTGATAAAGTTGAGGAGCAATACCAATACCAATATAAAGAGCGCACATGTGTTTTCAACAAGTACATCATTTATATGAATTTGATGAGAAAGTGAAGCGTGCATATATGTTCTTGGAAGGGTACTCATATCTTATAATGAATTTGATGAGAAAGTGAAGCGTGCACATATGTTTTTGGAAGAGTGCACACATGTTTTTGAATGACGTGCACATTTATATTTAACAAGATACTTGTACATGTATTGTTTTTATTTGATATTGAATTTTGTGTATACTATTTATTTTTTTAGTTCGTTATTTAATTTTTAGAGGTTACATGTATATGTTTTTGTTTTTGGTCATAAATATCGAAGATCAAAGAATGTACACTAGAAACATATGTGCAATTATCATTTTAAGCAAAATAAGTTTGACGTCGAAACAATTAAACGCAAAAATATATGTAAGTACACAATATTTAAAAAAAAACACATATGCACTTGATTTTTTCTTAAAACACGTCTGCAAAAGAAAAATATATTACTTAAAAAAAATATTTTTTTTAATTCCGAAAATTAATGGGCTTAGAAAAACGTTTTTTAATTAAAAAAATACAAAAAGAAAGTAAAAATATGTTTTACTATTTTACCCTTTTCAATTAAATAAAAATGTTTATTAATACTAAATTCCTATTGGTCTAAATGAGTACTGTAAAGTACTGCATCTAATATGGGTACTGCATAGAATGCGCCCCTATATATATATATATATATATATATATTATATATATATATATATATATATATATATATATATATATATATATATATATAAAGTTGTCATGGTAAACATATAATAGAAAAATATTGTTCGCCAAAATGCGGGTACCCTGCTAGTAAGATTTAATAAGGATATTTTTTTTGAACGTCTTGTTAGTTGTTAGTGGTTCATATCCAATAGTGACATTCAATTGTGCAATATACTGACCCTGAGACCCGCCTGCTACTCTTTTATCTCCTTAAAGGCTAAAAGTCTCGGGTGGGACTCGAACTTGATATCTACCCTAGCCAAATATCCCTCTTAAAGGCACCTTAAAGAAATCTTGGTGGCCAACTGAGCTATCCCTTATTTAACAAGGATATTAGTTGAGCTATTCCACTTAAAATTTATAAGATAGTCAGATCCATAAGAATCTTGGTTAATTATTATGCTAACTCTTCATGATACTAGAATAAAGTGATTTTTTTATTATATTTTCCACCAAATATATTTATATCTTCATATTTATCGTGATTGTGGATTCTGAATTGTGGTGAGATATTTATGGAGCAGAAAGTAAATAAAAGTACATATGGGTAGATATACGAAGGAGTAAAGTGAATAAGAGTATAAGACATGTAATGTATATGTTTTATACTTGAACTCATCTATCTGTTTATGTGAAATTGATCTTTCAAAAAAAAAAAAAAAATCTATCTGTTTATGTGAGCTATTAATAAATAGCACATGCAAGGGGGTCCCATTTATTTGAGCTATAGTATCCAACAAGGTTATATTACTTCCGTCCAATAATAATTGTTCACTTTGATTTTTTTAGTCTTTTTTATTCAACTTTGATCATTAATATTTTATTTGTGTAATATAATATTTGAGATGAAAAATATATGAATAGATTCAGTTTAAGTGTATTTTCATTAGTATAATTTCTATCAAGTACAAATAAAATTATTAATTAAAAAAAAGACTCAAAAAAGTTAAAGTGGACAATTATTACGGGACGTAGGGAGTAAATAGGGTCAGGCTTTGCATGTCGGTATGACCAAGCTTCACGCTTTGGCGTCAAAGGCGAATCTTTTCGTTTATAAGGCTTGGCATAAGTCAGCACAAAATATGAAAATAAATATATATTTATATTATATTTTATATATATCGAGTTTACAAAAAACGTAACATAAAACAGTGACGTGGCAGCATGACCAAGCCTCCTTTGTGAGGCTTTTGCATGCCTTTTAGAGCCATTGTATCCAATATCGGATATTGATTAAAAAAAAGGCTTTGTGTTCCACCAAACAAAACTATGCTAAAAAGGGCATAAAGTCCTCAGGAACTCACACACAAAAAACAGAAAAGTGTACTTTTGTGTAGATTCCTGTAGTTTTGGTGTGCTTAACTTTTGCACTATGGCGCAAAAAACCCTGCTAAAAAACTTACTACAAAATTGTCCAATTCGGTTATAACAAATTTTTTTTCTTTCATACGAGAATGATAAATAGGCTCTAATAGTATCATATATACATATAATATAAAGTAAAGGAATTACCGGTAGCTAATTCGTTGGTTGCACTGAATGAATCTTCTAGATTGAAACCGAAATTGTTCAGGTACATTGCTTGAAAGTTTTGGCTTCAAATACGCATTATGATGCTGTAGCCCCTTGAAAGGATATAGTTTTTTCATCAAAAACTTATTTGGTGGTCGCTGCAATGGCAGTGGAGAAGTATGGTAACCACGGTGCCCGTGCCCGTGTAAAGTGGGCCGACCGTGTGGAAGTGGCTTTGACAGTAAGGATTCGAAAACAATTTTTCTTGGGTTTTGCCAGATTCTTGTTAGGGAAAATAGGTTGTTCATGGTAGCGAACTGTTTCTTTCTGCTGCAAAGTTTCACGGTATTTAAACAACATTAGAAGTCAAAAGTAAGGTAACTGGTCGTTATCTTCTATATGCATATTTGCTAAATAGTTATATCAGCCCTTTTCCTTTAGAGGTTGACGATACTAGCCCTTTAACTACGGTACATAGTTATTACTATATAGGTTATTATTTGTTCAGTGAGTAATTTATTAGTCGGAGTTACTTGAATGACTAGACATTATTGTTGTACTAACTAGTTATAATTCTCGTGTACGCACGAGATTTTTTCTAAATTTTTTTATAATGTATATTTATCTATTAGAAAAGATATGACATATTATAATTTGTGTTAAACAACAAATCTACTCAACAACAGATATCATCATAATATCATATGATCAAATCTAATACAAATAAGTTTCATTTAAACCTTTTTTGATTATAAGTTTGTGGCCGAAAGTCGGTTTTAGACCCACACGTGCGCGTGTGGCTTTGACATTAGTCTTACTGCCGGAGTTTGGACATGCGTTCAATTCAGAAAATATTTGTGTGTACGTGTGTGTTATAGTCTCGTGCATACATGGATTTTGAGTATAAAGATTAATTTAATTTATCTCAATAACATGTGTGTTTTACTTGTAAGCACTTATCAACATCATTGGTTTTATTAATTTTCCAAGTACTTTAGTTGTTGGGTGTAGGGGCATGTTAGCACTAACATGTGTGTTTACGTTAGCACTAATTTATCTCACGTTGAGGTCAAAGGTAGGAAAAGTTGACTTTAAAAGTCCAAGTGTGTTTACCATAAGAAGTTATGTTTTTATATATTAAAATTTGGTGTCAACTAATCTTGTTTGAGGGTTAATAATATCTTTTTTTTACGACATAAAAAATATCACATCAGCCAACTCATTGGACACATGGAAAGCTTTTGCAGAACTCAACTTAGATGGTTGCATTTCGAGCAAGTGATAAAAAAATGATACAATAGTAGACGAAGTACTCGTGTACACACTATCTATATGTAACTAATCATAAACCTCGTGTCGTGAATGACTTAAGTGGATTGAAAACTTTTGCATCTGACATTGCATAAATAGTTATTTGTATCTTCTGCGTCTGCAAGTATTGCAGGATTCCATCCAAAGGTATTTATAAGTTTTTAGCTCACATTAATAAGCTATGTATGCATGTATAATGGAAGAACATAAGGATAGACATGCTATCAATTTATAGCATAATAAAGGAAGTGCCAAATGATATTAAGCTTAACAGATAGTTAAAGACGGAACTGTATACATTCTTAGGACATGACAACTGGTGTCGGTGCCAATGTTGCAATCACATCCAACGCTAGCATTAGCTTCCTGAGACAGCCTTGGCACTTCGGCAATGGTGTCAAGAGTGCAAGTGTCAGTGTCACCACTAAACCTCCAACTTGTTGCATTCCTTGAAGCAAGAATGTTTTCAACAACCTCCGCTAAATGCAATTTTTGAAGATTGAAATGAAAAAAAAAAGTCAGATACGTATATAATAAGTTGTGGTGCTCGAAGATGAATTTCTAAAAGTAGTACTTATCCTACAGTTACTACATTAGTCCGGAAAACACAACTCTTTGGTAAGAAGTACTATCACCATAGTTTGAATGGCTAAATACATACAGCCTCCTAAACTTGTTTCATTCAGATATTTTACATTATGATATTACAACTGAATATTTGGGAGCTTTTACCTGTCGGAACTGATCCATAGATATCGGATTGCCATGTAAGGAAATGATCAAATCTAAGGTGGATAAACAGTCTTCCAAACACCCATAATGCAAAAAGTACTAAACTTTACGCTAGTTCTTAGCAATTATTCCACAGTTAGTTTTGGCTTATCAATTATTTAGACTTATTTCTGTTAAATATCTTTAAAAAGAAAAATAATAGTAATTCAATTATTACTTGATTAAGACAGATTTAGTTTTTCAAATCTCATTTTTGTCACGTGAAAATTGAACTATTGGATTGACCAATAAAAGAGATTAGACATGAATTAATCAAAATTAGCTCAGATATAGATAAATGTAAAAAAATAATATAAAAAATAGGTGTCTAAAATGACTTTCACATATAAATATATAATCAATACAATTACCAGCAACTAAACTAAATCTAAATCATGTTTAAACAGTGTGCGAGCACGAGACTTATAACTAAAACACCAATTGAAACTACATGAGACGGAATTTAAGCAAATAATACAAAAAATGTATACAAATGATCATCAATCGAACTTTATGAAATTAAAAGAACCATAAATAGAAGTGTCATGTAGCAATTGACCAAATTAGCATCTTAATATAAATTACATGTTGTTCCACTTCCTTGGCATGAAGAGTATATTCAGAGCCACCACCCCACATAGACATCCTTTTTCTTGGTAAACTGATCACGAATACATGTCTAACAAAATGACAATAAATTTTGATCTTTGGTTTGATGTTACCTGATTTGCAACTTTCTTGATTTCTAATGCAACTTGGTTTTTAAAATTGCTTGAATCTTGATCATTAATCAATTACAAATGTCAACAGATAAACTATAGAGGTGGCAAAATGTGGCTGGGATGGGTGACGGGTCAAAATGGGTCAAGTCGAGTTAGCCTACCCAAACATGTGCCCGCTGGGCACATGTTAGCTAAATCCAAATATGTTATTGTTACAATCTACCTCCTTTAACCATATTTTTGGAGTTTACCGTTTGGACTCATTGTCTATAAACTTAACTTTTGAAGTTTGCCCATTCGACCCGTCTAAAAGTTGGGTCAAAATCTCCATCTCAAGAAAAGAATGTATAGCATAAACGTGTTTTGTTAAACCTGGGTAACGTTGGCTCGACCAAGGCAATCAAAGCAATTGGATCGAATTATTCCATTCTGCTCAGCTATCAACTCTCCTTCTAAGGTTTGGAGGAAGCATCTGCTCAACTGGAACAGTGAATACTATAAATGATATAATGAAAAAACCATCATAGTTCTATTTACGGAGACTATTTCATAGTATAAAAAGTTTGAAACTTTCAAAATTTGAGCCACCACATCGTTGATGGAAGTCAAATGAGACAAATATGAATCGTTAGAAGTGTCATCAGAATTGCAATCTGCTTGCCCCTGTAGTCTCCCAGCAGATAATACTTACAAAAATCTATTTAGAGTAAATTACATTTTTGGTCCTCGTGGTTTACCGGGTTTAACACTGTTGGTCCAAATCGTTATTTTGTAACGGATTCAGTCCAAGATCCGATGACCCGTAACACTTTTGGTCCACTTTTTTAGAAAAAACGTGCTATGACTAAAATACCCTCGAAGTTAACCCCAGAAATTGCACCATTAGTCCCTGACCTAACGGGCGTTACTTCCGTTAGTTATTATTTGACAACGTTAGTCCATTTAGCCAACGATTATTTGCAACGTTAGTCCTTTATACATTTTTGTCCGTTTTTCTTACGTTTCATACGGTTTTCGTCCGTTTTTCTTACGTTTCATACGGTTTTGTCTGTTTTTTTTACGTTTTCGTCCGTTTTTCTTACGTTTCATACGGTTTTGTCCGTTTTTTTTACGTTTTCGTCCGTTTTTCTTACGTTTCAAACGGTTTCGTCCGTTTTTTTTTACGTTTTCGTCCGTTTTTCTTACGTTTCATACGGTTTTGTCCGTTTTTTTTACGTTTTCGTCCGTTTTTCTTACGTTTCATACGGTTTTGCCCCTTTTTTTTACGTTTTTGTCCGTTTTTCTTACGTTTCATGCGGTTTTGTCCGTTTTTTTTACGTTTTCGTCCGTTTTTCTTACGTTTTATACGTTTTCGTCCGTTTTTAGTCGTTTTCATCCGTTTTTCTTACGTTTTCATACGGTTTTGTCCGTTATTTTTACGTTTTCGTCCGTTTTTCTTACGTTTCATACGGTTTCGTCCGTTTTTTTTTACGTTTTCGTCCGTTTTTTCTTACGTTTCATACGGTTTTGCCCCTTTTTTTTACGTTTTCGTCCGTTTTTCTTACGTTTCATGCGGTTTTGTCCATTTTTTTACGTTTTCGTCCGTTTTTCCTACGTTTTATACGTTTTCGTCCGTTTTTAGTCGTTTTCATCAGTTTTTCTTACGTTTTCATACGGTTTTGTCCGTTTTTCTTACGGTTTTGTCCGTTTTTCTTACGTTTCATACGGTTTTGCCCATTTTTTTTACGTTTTCGTCTGTTTTTCTTACGTTTCATACGGTTTTGTCCGTTTTTTTTATCGTTTTTGTCCAATTATTTTTTTTCCAAAATATTTTCGTAAAAAACAAAATTTTTTTTTCCGAAAGTATTTTTTTTCCAAAATCATTTTTTCGGAAAAAAAAAATTATTTTCGGAAAAAAAATATTTTCGGAAAAAAATTTTTTTTTTTAACTTTTTTTAATTTTTCCGAAAAAAAATATTTTCTGAATTTGTTTTTTTAATTTTTCCGAACAAAAAAATATTTTTGGAAATTTTTTTTTTTTTACTTTTTTAAATTTTTCCGAAAAAAAATATTTCCTGAATTTGTTTTTTTAATTTTTCCGAACAAAAAAAAAATTTTCGGAAAAATTTTTTTTTTTAACTTTTTTTAATTTTTCCGAAAAAAAATATTTTCTGAATTTGTTTTTTTAATTTTTCCGAACAAAAAAATATTTTCGGAAAAAAATTTTTTTTAACTTTTTTTAATTTTTCCGAAAAAAAATATTTTCGGAATTTTTTTTTTAACTTTTTTTAATTTTTCCGAAAAAGGGACAAAACCGTATGAAACGTAAGAAAAACGGACGAAAACGTAAAAAAAACGGAAAAAAAACCGTATGAAACGTAAGAAAAACGGACGAAAACGTAAAAAAAAATGGACGAAAACGTAAAAAAAAGGACAAAACCGCATGAAACGTAAGAAAAACAGACGAAAACGTAAAAAAAACGGACAAAACCGTATGAAACGTAAGAAAAACGGACGAAAACGTAAAAAAAAGGGACAAAACCGTATGAAACGTAAGAAAAACGGACGAAAACGTAAAAAAAACGGACGAAACCGTATGAAACGTAAGAAAAACGGACGAAAACGTAAAAAAAAGGGACAAAACCGTATGAAACGTAAGAAAAACGGACGAAAACGTAAAAAAAAACAAACAAAACCGTATGAAACGTAAGAAAAACGGACGAAAACGTAAAAAAAAAAAGCAAAACGATGAAAAAAAAAGTAAAAAAAACGGACCGAAAAACGTAAAAAAAACGGACAAAACCGTATGAAACGTAAGAAAAACGGACGAAAACGTAAAAAAAAACGGACAAAACCGTATGAAACGTAAGAAAAACGGACGAAAACGTAAAAAAAACGGACAAAACCGTATGAAAACGTAAGAAAAACTAAAAACGACAAAAAACGGACGAAAACGTAAGAAAAACGGTTGAAAACATAAAAACGGACAAAACCGCATGAAACGTAAGAAAAACGGACGAAAACGTAAAAAAAAGGGTCAAAACCGTATGAAACGTAAGAAAAACGGACGAAAACGTAAAAAAAACGGACAAAACCGTATGAAACGTAAGAAAAACGGACGAAAACGTAAAAAAAAAACGGACGAAACCGTATGAAACGTAAGAAAAAACGGACGAAAACGTAAAAAAAAACGGACGAAACCTTATGAAACGTAAGAAAAACGGACGAAAAACCGTATGAAACGTAAGAAAAACGGACAAAAATGTATAAAGGACTAACGTTGCAAATAATCGTTGGCTAAATGGACTAACGTTGTCAAATAATAACTAACGGAAGTAACGCCCGTTAGGTCAGGGACTAATGGTGCAATTTCTGGGGTTAACTTCGAGGGTATTTTAGTCATAGCACGTTTTTTCTAAAAAAGTGGACCAAAAGTGTTACGGGTCATCGGATCTTGGACTGGATCCGTTACAAAATAACGATTTGGACCAACAGTGTTAAACCCGGTAAACCACGAGAACCAAAAATGTAATTTACAATCATCTATTTATTATCGTATATACTTAAACGCGAATGAAATTTCACCTAAAGTCTGAAAGTTTTTCTAGTTTTGTGGCATATGCTAGGTTAGAAAGGATCTCATTACCATGCTGCACACAATGACAATAACAAATTATGATTACTGTAATTGTATAGAACAAGATACCTTATCAGTCAAGTCAACAACAATAGTATTATCCAACTAAAGGGTAACTTGTTCTTTTGGTAAACAATAGTATTATAATGCTTTTGGTTAAGCGACAAGATAACATGAAATCAAGTATCGAAAAACCCATGATCTAAAGCAAGAGACCTGTACGCATATATAAAAATAGAGTTATGACTTAATGAACCTATTGCCTGCCTTCACAAAATTTGATTCGTCATTCCAGGATTGCTACATAAAAGATGTAGTCTGCACATGCAGAGATGATCCAAAATCCAAATAGTGAATCATGAGAATAACCTGGACAAAGATGCAAGTCTTAAACAGTTAAGCAAACAATATACTCCTATACAACTCATAAGAACTCCCACAATTTTAACACCTATTACAATAGAATCAGCAAATGGAGTGAACTTCTGTTATTCTAACCTGATATCACAATGATCAATAACTACATTGAAACACTCCCTTAATCCAACACACAACCCCTACATCTATAAAACTATACCACATTATATAAACCAACTTAATTATATTGAACTATTTCAATCCAAAGAACCAATTTTCTCCATCATTTCATCACAAAACCATCCCAGCTTCCACTCCAAGAAGCAGTTTCAAGATAAATTTACATAAAAACTCAGAAACGCTTAAAAGATCGCCTCCCTCTAAACCCGGTTAACAAAATCAAAGTAGTCTCTTCCATAATAGACTTTTAGAGATGTCTTAGGATTAATTGACTTTATTGATGCTGGGTTTCTGACCAGGTTTTACTATTTATAAAGTCTCGTTTTTACCCTAGGTCTACCTTATGCACTAACGGACAGAGAATACAGTCGTGTGTAGGCTAGTAATGGTAATACTGAGGCCGTCCCAAGGGCTATGTGGTGCGGATTATATCTAAGTCTAATGTCACTAAATAAAACTGATTTTAAAGTAGAAATAATTGATTAACTGGAATGAAATGAAAGTAAATAAACAAAAGCAAATAAACAAGAGGTTGTGAGCAGTAAGAGAGAAATGTGCTAACCTAATTACTCCTCCTATATCGCTTGTAATCATGTTTCCTATAAAACTAATCTCATGCTTTAGGTGGGGCGGACATATATCACTAGTTGCATATGGTCAAGTTCCCTAGCCTATCTCCCACGAATCCTGCCGGGAACCACAGGCAATACCCCGACTTACGGTAGACGGGTTTGAGTCATTAAGTGCCACTACATGCTAGACTTATCTTATATGGCCCGTTGTCACGATCATAGGTCATACTTTGACTACTTAAGTTCCTCCACCCTAGAAAGTGGTCCTATGGTCAATTTGCACACAAGCTATAACCGGGTGTTCTAAACTACCGCAACTAAAGGATCATATGATAAACTAAGCATGCACACATGTAAAAGCATTAAGAAAAGTGAGGAAACATAATCAAAAACAATAAAGGAATCATAACTAGGCTAGCACCAAAGGTGCTTAGCCAAACATAAAGTAAATTAAACCAACAATGATGAATAAAACTTGAATTGAATTAAACATAATGTTTGATACAAATTACTTGATGTAGAGCTAATAATGATGATGATTGGTGGTGAATTCTCCCTTGGAAGATGGCTTGGAACTGCTGGAATTTGCCCTGGAGTGATGCCCTAGTCGACCCCTAGGAGAGGGGTGAGAAGAGATGCTTTAAAATGAAGATTTAAGGCTGTATTTATAGGCCCAGAACCCACTACGGCGTAGTTGAAAAGTGAGCTATGGCGTAACACTGTTAGGGCGTAACACCTGTTACGGTGTAGCTGATTTTTGAGCTACGGCGTAACTACTTCTGTCCGTAATTTGGCCATATTAGAAAAATCATATCTTTTAAACCGTAAGTCGTCATGGGACGTGTCACCTGGCGTTTCGAAGGTAATTGAGTCTAGTTTCATTTAAAATTAGTCTCGTGGTCTCTTGCCTTTAAATAACGGTCGTAAACCAATCTACGATGTAGTCTTCATGTCTTGTTACATCGTAGCTTAATTCTTGGATCTAGGATTACTCTCGTAGACGTTGTTACGCCATAGTTCAAAGTTGTGTTACGGTGCAGCCTTCAATTCGAGGGATTCTTTGAAGACTTGAATATGTTACGGCGTAACTCAGAGATTTGGTTACGCCGTAACTCTTGGTCCGCGTTGACTTTGGTCTTCATGTTTGAATTCTCAGCTACGGCGTAGTTGAGAGATGATGTTACGCCGTAGCTTCTTCCAGCATACTTTGATTTGTCTATCTTTGCACGTTCTTTCCAAATTCCTCGTCTCTTTAGCTCCTATGCTTAGTCGTGACCTGGATACAAAATATAAAGAGAATCAAAGTATCTATCCATAATATAAGTAGTATAAATGAGCATAATAGGGGGAAATTGACACTTAAATATTAGGATTATTTGACGTCATCAAATATCCCCCCACTTGAACTCTACTTGCCCTCAAGTAGACCTTATTAGAAGTAATCTCAAAAAGATATCCCCCAATATAATTTGGGAAATATGAATTTAAAAATATCCTATGCTAGAATTTCTCAAAGCCGAACACCTCACAAAAAGGGGAACAAACACTCACTCTCTCTATATTCTAAGTGTCAATTTTCGGGGTGATCACTCATTGCTGAGTCATAGTATGCATTCTATCATAGGTTTGGCAGTTACACAAAACTCCCCTACTAGAGCTAAGGTTGAAACAACTCTCGAAGGCAACATTGGGTGAACACATATATGGTTAAGGGTATGGTGTCGTTACTAACATACTACGGCGAAAGCGACAAAAAACATCGATACATGACCGGAACGCCGGGCAAGACACCAATGCCTGCTCGAATCCTTCACCTAAGCATGATTCACTACTAAAGGGTAGGAATAAACATGGGGTTTCACAAAATGGGTGTAAAATGAAAAATAACAAGCAAATAGTCTAAGCTTACAACTAAGTCATCACCATTTACCGTTCGCCCAAGGTCTAAACTTCGAAACGCAAGAACTGGATCATAGCAAGTAGATGTGCCATTAGAGGACGTCATTATGGGCACATAACTTGGTATTCATGTTGGTGTAGAAACGACCACCAACTCATATATTCAAATGTGACCAAAGTGGCCTCTTCGATACTAAATCTTGATGAGATCATAATCAAGGTGCTATATAATAGTGCACCATGTATACAACTATTTACTAACAGAAATTCACTTTTTAATTTTTTTATTATTATTTTTTTTGGAATCATAATTACAAACAATATGTACATACCCCCACTTGAGATGAACAATATATAAGGATTTTGGGGGGCCTTCAAATGATCTTCAATAATTAGTCTTTGACGTAGGCGTGATTCCCGAATTCTTCAACTTAGACCTCGAACTTGGGCAAACAATGACTTCCTAATCATAAACTAGGCTACACGGTAGGCTAAGGTGTATTGGTGTATCAAAACAATATATGAGGGTATGAAACAAAAGGAAAGGCTCAAAAGGGTGTACTAGGGGTATCTTGCACTAAAGATGAGTGCAACAAAAGGGTTTACACGGGGGTCGAGAAGTCGAGGTGACTAATCGATAAACACACACATATAAGGCTTTTTGGGTGATAATCCTAAAACGTTGCCTTCTAAAATTGTTCCTTCCAAATGTGTCTAGCACGTTACTCGTCTATGGTCTCGAAATGATGTAAAAGTTAAGTTCTAAAGTTTACAAACTACCAGCACACTCAATATTTAGGTGGATTTAGGTAAACAGGGTGAAACTGAATAGGCTAAACCTCACCATATAAATTCAAGGGTTAAATGTGCTCGGCTAAGGTCTATTCTAGTTCGGTTAAGAAAAACATGTCAAAAATTTAAAAATGGCAAAATTTTTCAAAATAAACTAGAAAACTAAGGGCAAAATAAAGTTCAAGGTAATTCTACTCCCGTCCCCCCAATTGAAATGTACAAAGTCCCTTTTGTACTAAAAATTAAGTAAATATGAAGAGAATGTAGAATTAGAGCGAGAACTTCCCTGAAATTTGTTCAATAAATGAAAGAAGGATCACGAGAAATCTTCGTGCCTTCGTCTTGCCTCCATGAGCAAAATTCAAATCCCTGAAATCACTTAAACAACCCAACGCATCATACTAGAACATCACTTAAACAAGCCAACGCATCATACTGGAAAGACATCAAGTAATGAAAAATGAAAATCCTAACTTACTTTCGTAGGAATCACAGTTGCATTTAGCATATGCAACAAGCCTTTTAAACCACCCGGTGTCCCGAGTGGACGAGTAAAGTCTCGTGAGGGTTTATAGGGAACACACCCACAAAGTTCATTTACTACTAATGGTATGGAAGATTAGATAAAGATACAAGAACTGTTACGGCGTAACTGCAATTACAAGTTACGCCGTAACTGGTAAAACCTGAGGATCACCAGCTCTCGGATAGGAGGTTACGGCGTAACCATAGAGTAGGGTTACGCCGTAGTTGGTTCACAGAATGAAATCCTAGTCAGGATTCTTCGTAAGTGAGCCATACGTCAAAACTCCTTGCTCCAATTCCTGCAAAATAAGAAAACAAACATACCAAGCATAAAATCCTAAATATTTAAAACAAAACAACAATAAAAAGATAAGCATTGGGTGCCTCCCACAAAGCGCTTGTTTTTGTTCGAGTCTCGAGCTTGACTCCTCCCTTATTTACCAAGTATAAGGGTGTTCATCCCCTCACTTGGAATCAAGTGTGGGTGAAAATAGCAATAAACACCGTGAGGGTGTGAATTTGCTATGGGGTAGGGAAATGAATGAAAGTTATACCTTGAAGGAGATATCATTTCCCTACTTACTTTACGCAGATTGACAGATGCATATGATGATTTGAACACCCTGTGTTGTTTTGCCTCCTTGTTACTCACGGTAGTGTATATGACCTTGCCTCCTAACTCCTTCTCAAGCTCAACCAAAATTGATTCCGTATCTGATGCAAAATGACCATCGTCGGGTGGTGTGATAAGCATGGTTTGTGAGGTTAAAGGTTGCGCCTCATCAATGATTATTTCAGTAACATGTATGGGAAAACTAGCAAGATCGTTAATAGGAATGAAAGAAGAGTTAGAAGTGTTACCATTATGTGTTGTAGTTGATTCCGAATTAGCTTGTGGAATTGCTTCATCATCCAGTAAGCTCCTTGCTTCTATCTTCTTCAATTGATCTTTGCTTGTTTCTTCCTTCCTCACAGCCTTCAAACATCCTGGGAACGAGATAGGTGGTACATATGGCCTGACATAAGGTAAATCACGAGGAACTGGCTCCTTGTTGACTTCCTTGATCTGTCTCATTCTGGATTTTTCTACCATATTCTTTTTATTCTCCAGGACTGTTCGGTTTAATTTTTCAAACTTTGCCTCAACATTCATCCTCCTAGCATCGAGCTTCTTCAAGTTCAAGTCTGTGGTTTCTTTGAACTTTCTAATCCATTCATCCTTTGAGTCATGCATCTTCCTTGATTCTTCACAATATTTGTTGATGATTTCCTCTAAGAATTTCAAATACTCGACCTGCTCAAATGATTTGCATTCTTCACGAAGAGAACGCTCCTGTATAGCATGAATGTTTTCCTTAATCTCCTTCATATCACACCTTAGTCTAGCAATCTTATTGGTTAATTCACCAATGTTATCCAAGCTATTGCTATTCGTCATCAAAGTGGTTGCTCCATCGTACCAATTTTGTGAATGGTTTGCCATCATTTGTATTGAGCGTAGGGCTTGTGCTGGTGGCATCATAGGGATCGGCCCTTCAGAGTCGAGCATTCGGCGGGAAGGGATGCTTAAACCTTTGTAGAAAATAAGGACTTTCTGATGGTTATCGAGATCATGCGTTGGGAACATGTAAAGAAGGTCATTAAACCTATCCCAAGCTTCATATAACGTCTCATTCTTCAATTGTCTGAAGTTCCTTATTTCTTCCATCTTCTTGGCAATCCTTGAAGGCGAACAATATTTCTGAATAAATGTTTTCTCCAGAAGTTTCCATGTATTGTTCGACCCAGCCGGAAGCCTGTACATCCATCTTCTAGCTGCACATGTGAGTGTAATTGGAAACACTCTAAGCATTAATGCATCTTGAGTGACTCCTGGAGTGTGAAAAAGATCTGCGATCTCTAAATACACTTCCCACAAGCAGGTGGGCATCTTCATCGTCAGTACCCGCGAAAAGCTTCAGTCTGAGCTCCTTCATAAACTGGCTACTGATCTCAAAGTTGATATTATCGTTAATTTTGGGACATACTACGCCCGATCTTTGGTTGCCTCGAGTCAAAGCCATGTATTCCTTCATGGTGAGCATGTCAAAATCCGAATTACCCATATCCTGAAATTTCAAAAACAAACAAAAATCAGATAAACAAAAAATAAAAATTTCTAAAAGCAAATAAAAGAAAAACTTAAATAAAAATCCTATTATAGCTCCCCGGCAGTGGCGCCAAAAACTTGATGCAGGATTTCTGACTAGGTTTTACTATTTATAAAGTCTCGTTTTTACCCTAGGTCTACCTTATGCACTAACGGACAGAGAATACAGTCGTGTGTAGGCTAGTAATGGTAATACTGAGGCCGTCCCAAGGGCTATGTGGTGCGGATTATATCTAAGTCTAATGTCACTAAATAAAACTGATTTTAAAGTAGAAATAATTGATTAACTGGAATGAAATGAAAGTAAATAAACAAAAGCAAATAAACAAGAGGTTGTGAGCAGTAAGAGAGAAATGTGCTAACCTAATTACTCCTCCTATATCGCTTGTAATCATGGTTCGTATAAAACTAATCTCATGCCTTAGGTGGGGCGTGCATATATCACTAGGTGCATATGGTCAAGTTCCCTAGCCTATCTCCCCCGAATCCTGCCGGGAACCACATGCACTACCCCATGCTAGTAAGCCGATGTATGGTAGACGGGTTTGAGTCATTAAGTGCCACTACATGCTAGACTTATCTTATATGGCATGTTGTCACGATCATAGGTCATACTTTAACTACTTAAGTTCCTCCACCCCGGAAAGTGGTCCTATGGTCAATTTGCACACAAGGTCTGTGGTTAGTTGTCATCCCAACCATATCCTCGCAACCCAACTACGTCGGGATCCTATGGTTAATTCCTCCAGCATACCAGGTATAACCGGGTGTTCTAAACTACCGCAACTAAAGGATCATATGATAAACTAAGCATGCACACATGTAAAAGAATTAAGAAAAGTGAGGAAACATAATCAAAAACAATAAAGGAATCATAACTAGGCTAGCACCAAAGGTGCTTAGCCAAACATAAAGTAAATTAAACCAACAATGATGAATAAAACTTGAATTGAATTAAACATAATGTTTGATACAAATTACTTGATGTAGAGCTAATAATGATGATGATTGGTGGTGAATTCTCCCTTGGAAGATGGCTTGGAACTGCTGGAATTTGCCCTGGAGTGATGCCCTAGTCAACCCCTAGGAGAGGGGTGAGAAGAGATGCTTTAAAATGAAGATTTAAGGCTGTATTTATAGGCCCAGAACCCACTACGGCGTTGTTGAAAAGTGAGCTACGGCGTAACACTGTTAGGTCGTAGCTCCTTTTTGTGTTAGGGCGTAACACCTGTTATAGCGTAGCTGATTTTTGAGCTATGGCGTAACTACTTCTATCCGTAATTTGGCCATCTTAGAAAAATCATATCTTTTAAACCGTAAGTCGTCACGGGACGTGCCACCTGGCGTTTCGAAGATAATTGAGTCTAGTTTCATTTAAAATTAGTCTCATGGTCTATTGCCTTTAAAATACGGTCATAAACCAATCTACGGTGTAGTCTTCATGTCTTGTTACGTCGTAGCTTAATTCTTGGATATAGGATTGCTCTCGTAGACGTTGCTACGCCGTAGTTCAAAGTTGTGTTACGGCGCAACCTTCAATTCGAGGGATTCTTAAGATCCTCTGAGCCAGCCCTTCAACAACCGTGGTTTTTCCCACACCAGGTTCACCAATTATGACTGGGTTGTTCTTATCCTTCTAGATAGGATCCTAACCAATCTTCTGATTTTCTCATCTCACCCAATCACATGGTCTAGCTTGCCAGCTTGTTCCACAAGATCAACACCGTAAGTCTTGAGCGCTTGGAAATTGGTATCTGTAGAAGCACTCGGTACTTTCCCTTATTTCCCTCTAAACTTTTCAACCCGCTTCTTTAATAAATGCGAGTCTTGTAACAGACCCAAAATTAACCGATCAACCGCCAAATGCGTATCACCAGACTTATTCTTCAATTTATGAGTGTTAGGATCATATTTATCAAAGATCTGCTTGCGGTAATGTGATCAGGAGCAGGGGACTAGGAAGGGTGTTTCTTTAAGGCTTGATTGAAGACCCTTTCGGCTGAATTCCCAGCCTCGGCACCACCTGCATTGCTTACTGCTTGTCTGAATATGTCGTAAGGGTCAAAGATTAAAGCTTCAGCGATGTTGATAGGTATGATAAGTGCATGTCCGACCTCCATTGTGAGTTCTTGACTTGCAGTGAGTGCCTCATTTGTCTTGTGGGTAAATTTGTCATGATTCATTTTTGATGATACTGTACATAAATATACAATCACAAACACAATATCAAATAAGCATCACAATTTTCTACATCCAAACAAAACTGTTAAAGCTTCTTTTAAGGAAAATTAATAAACAGATAAACACAACCCCTGTTAGCTGCAAAAAGTGTGAATGGGTTAGAATTGGGCTTAGTTAGGTGCGGGCCGTCCTTGGTGGGCCATCCGATGTAGAGTTTGTGCACTAATCAAAGTAGAAGGTTGTATTCCCTGCACAAATAGAGGTAAACCATTATCCTTACCAGCGGGACGGACCCCACGATTAAGCTCAGGCGTGAGAGTAAGTACTCATGTTTGACAGAGAAATATCTGTGTGTTGGGATGAGTGAGAAAGTCATACCTCGAGATGTGTACTGAGGTCACCTTTTATAGGTGGTTGAAATGCTAGGGTTGCCTAGTATTTCGCTTATTGTAATAGTAGCCGAAGTGGGACCCTTGTCGGGCAAGGGTCCGGAGCTTAACCAATGTTTTGTGGACGTGGATCATTTTCTGGACCGTGAGTCGGTCCGTGAGCGTACTTCGGGAGTGCCGCTCAGTTTGTCTGTAGATGTCCTTGTGCCCTGCTCGTGGCTTGGGCATTTTAGTTGTTCCCAGCTTTGTGGGTTTATTGGGTCGGAGCCAGTCTGTTTGTGGGTCGGAACCCCGTTTCGCCTTGTTGGGCCGGAGCCCATCTCATGTTTTGGGCCGGAGCCCGATCGTACAGTACAGTCCAGGCCCAGTAAGCCTCCTGTCCGTACTATACGTCATCAAGTCCCCCCAGTCTAGTGCGTTCATTGCTTCGCGTGCTTTGGCAGCGTGCGGTGAATGTTTCTAGACTAAACTACTGGTTGCTCCGCTCTTGGCTCGAGGCTTTTGTCTTGCGGGTCTTTATGTTTTGTCAGCGGATAAGATCGTAAGGGGAAAGTGGACCGTTTTAGTCGCTTTATCTTCTGACTTGATTTGACCACTTGGGTCATTCGTAGCTGTCATCCTTATCTTTTTACCGTTGATCTTGGCCGTTTGTTAGAGCACTTTTTGACACGCGTCACCTAATTAGCTCATCCGTAATTAAATGTACCGCGTGTATAAATAGTATCTTTTTTCACTATTTGTATTTTCCTTTTTGTTTTACTCTGCAGCCACTGTAAGTTTTCTGGTTTTTTCCGTTTCTTCTTCGTTTTTAACTTCTTTTTATTCAAAAGAATCTCCCGCATCATGGTTGAATTTTGGAATTCTAAATGTAATCTTTCCCAGGATGCCTTTGAAAAGGTCTTACGAGATTGCCATATTCCGACGGAAGTACGGCCGGTCTGACCAGATACAAATGCTCTTATTCGTTTTCCTCCGGAGGGGAAAGTAGGTGTTTACACTCGTTTGTTTGATTATGCCCAGTATCGTTTACCGCTAACCAAGTTATTTGTTAGCATCCTTACGCATTATAGGATTAATATTTCTCAGCTTAATCCTCTTGGTGCGGCCAGGGTGTCTCATTTTGAGATTCTTTGCCGTGTTTGTGGCATTGAACCATCTGTCTCCTTGTTCCGATATTTTTATGTAAAGAACAAGAAAAATGGTTGGTTATCTTTTGGCAAGCGTTCTGATAAGGTGTGCTATACGGAAGTGTCTGATTCGTTGAAGAATTAGCAGGAGCGCTTCTTTTGGGTTGGCAGTTTTACATGTCCTGCTATCTTTCCTCACTATACTACACAAACTGTTCCCAGGAATAGGGTACCGGAAGTTGGTGATGATAGTGCTAACGATGTTTCTTCCTTGGTTGCTAACCGGGCTCTGTTCGTGAAGCTTCCGGAGCCGTTCCTTTGCTGGTCTGGTCTAAGTCGCTATTATTCGTTAAATTAGAATTCTTATCCCGTCTATTACCGAAATAACCAAGGTAGACGTGATCTTCCCCCCACTCTTTTTTTTTATTTTTTTATTTTTTTTGTGGCTGTGTGTATCTTATATTCATTCATTCCTTTGTCTTTGCTATCCTCTTTCTATTTTCAGAGGTAAGCCCAATGGCTTTGCTTAAGCTAAAGGAGCCTGCTTCTGAGGTTGAAGTTGGTGAGAGGCCCATTCATAGCGGGGAGCCCAAGGTCTTGGCTTTTGCTATTAGTAAATTGGTTCCACTTCATTCGATTGACCCTGCTGTCCCTAGTGACCAGATGTCTAGTGAAGTTGACGCGATGTTTGGTACTGATACTGAGGGTGGGTCCGAACCGAGTTCTCCGGTTGTGGGTGAAGGTAATGCGGAGCCGAGTAACGTTAATGTTGACTCTGATTGTCACATTCTTGAAGTCGTTAAACCGTTGAGTGATTCTGATCATTCCAAGGGGAAGAGAAAAATGTCTAACATGTCTCCGGATGTTGGTCAATCATCTCGTTCTTTTAAGAAATCCAGAGGAAGTGACAATGCTGCTACTGAGCCAGCTGTTTTAGGTAAGTCTTTGTCCGACCTTCAAGATTTATTGAATAGAAGTATGTTGGACTGTGACCGTGGAGTTGACCCCTGCCTTTTGTACATTTTGTTTCCTCTTCCATGTCAGCGACGCCGGAGCGTGATCCTGATCGTAGGCAGAAGTTAATCCGGTGGAGAGGTTTTTTATTTCCTAAGATTTTTCGTCTCCTTCCACTGACCATGATGCTGAAGTTAACTCTTTAGTTAGATCTTCGGCTCCAACATCCGCTAGGGGGACCACAACCGTTCTGCCTGCTGATGCCGTGTCTTCTTTGGAGAAGAAAAGGAAGGCCTCTGTGGACACTTTTGGGCGGATTCGTACTATTTCTGATATGGATCCTTGTTGTTTATCGGAGATCTATGCTTCGAACTGGAATGTGACTTCTAGGTCCCTTTTGGACAATGCTTCTGAGTGTCGCGAATTGGTTGATTTGTTTACTCCTCCTGAGGCTTTTGCGGATGTCCGTAATATGCCCATTGACCAATTCTTATCAGAATTTGATGTGAACACTGCCCGTCAGATCTCTTTTATATGTTTGCGTAGCCTGAGTTCCGTCTTTTTTGTGTGGAGCCTGAGTTCCGGATTGAATTTGTTTGCGGAGTCTGAGTTCTGGCTTTGCTTCATGCGCCTTTTATAGGGCGGCTTGCGCTCAATGGCTTTAGGTCTTTGCACTGTGCTTTATCTTTTATGCTTGCCTGTCCTTTGTTGGAGCTTTGTGTTTGTATTATTCGTTGGAAATTTTTGGCGCCGCATGCTTTTCCGACTCTTAGTCTAGATCTTTTTTCGTTTCCTTCCATTATTGGAAATTATTGGCGCCACATGTTTTTCTTGGGCGTTTCTTATAGCTCCTTAGATGCTCGTTGTAGTGAGGATGCCGTATGGTACTTGTGGATCCTAATAGGGAAATCCGTTAAGCCAATGACCATGTACCAACAATTCTTAGTTAATGCGCTTTGGTAGTGCTTGATCTTCCCTCCACATTTTTGTTTTTGACGAATTGAACGAGCTAATTCCCGTGTGGGGTTGTGCTCCGTAGGTTGGAGATGCTTCCGTAGTCGGGAGCTACGTGATGGTTCGTCGTTGTAACTCTTGTTGGTGGGATAGCTTGGTATAGTACCTTTGTCTTCTGACTGCGAGCTATATATCCGCTCTAGTCAGCAACAATGATGAAGGCATCGCTCATCATTTGTTTTTCTTGGTGCTGCGGCATGGGTCTTCGGCGGTCGGGAATGAATCGCCCACTTTGTTGTTTATCTCCTATTGCACCAATGCATGCCCTTGCCCATTTTACCTTCTGCTTCTACTCGTCTGTAGACTCCTCCTCCTCTTTTTGCAACCGTTCGGTCAGCCGTTACGACATTCCTGATTTTTGCCACGTTTGCGGTCAGCGAGAACCCTGATGGTCACTGGGTTCCCGGCGGTGCCGTACTTCTTGAGAGCAAGAAGTTCTGCTCCGGGATTTGGTGGCCCAAGCCGGTGGCTTTAGGGATGGCTGTTACGACAAGATGGAGGGTGCATGTTTCGAGACGTCTTTCGGCACAAGAGCGACTGGAGCTTATAATCTTGGTCGAAAGAACGCTCTATGATGCGTGGTTTTGCAACCTTGCAAAAGGTTTTACTTCTCAAGGGATCTTGAGAAGCTTGCAATCCCCACCAGGCAGTGTACCTAACCGATGTAGTATAGTGAGTGGCAAGTACCGGGGGATTGATCGTTCTCTAGGGGAATAGTGTTCGTTAGGATTGAAACTAATCTAACTAGGTCTAAAGGTGAGGGATTATTCTTTTTGTATTTTTATGTTTTATGAAAGAAAGTAAAAATCTCTGGTATTGGAAGAGTGGGCGAAATTAGTTGCTAGCCAACTAACCCAAATTAACTACTTAAACAAATAAAATAAAATAACAAGAAAAGTAAATGGTGAACTTCTTATAATGAGAAAAACGTGTTTACTTAGATTTCATTACTCCCTAGCTATCTTTTATTGATTAATTGATTTGTTACAATTGTGTGGATGAAGGGTTGCATTCCTTAATGCCATTCGTGGGGGCATGTACGTCCTTCCCCAACTCTATAAGATCCTATCTCTTCCTATGATGACACGTTTAGTATCATATCATGGCCTCATTAATAGTTACTTATGCATTAAACACAACCAATAAAACCGTAGTACACATCCGATTATGTTTCTTAAGACATTGAAGCAAGTTACCGAATTGGAAGTTAGCCAGTTTTCTTAAGCCTAACGCTAAATCAATCACCCACAACAATCAATAACAAATCAATAATCAATAATCAACAACTAGGTTTCATTAGATCTAAGCAAACACTAATAAACCTAAGCTAGCATGTTAAAAGGAAGAAAAGCATACAAGATAATCAAACTACACATAGACATATTGAATGATTAAAGGATAACTTATCTTCAATTGAACATGGATGAAAGAAGGGTATGAAACCCTTACAATAGCTGCAAAGTTTGGCTAGGGTTTTGGTTACACAAAGTTGCACCCTAATGAATGAAAAATCCAAAACTATATATAGAGTTACAAGGCTGACGGCGTCAGGTTATAGATCCTGACGCTGTCAGATCGTCGTGTTTAGGGTTCTTGGATCGCCTTCAAACACTTCTGATGTCCTCGCTTTATAAAATCTTCTGGGTCGTCTCTCTTTAGCATTACACGTGACGGCCTACATTTTGTAACACCTGACGCCATCAGGTGTTTTTTTTCAATTCCTTACTGGAGCGTCTAGTGTAAACATAATTCCGCCTCTTGTGTCTTCAAGTGACGGCGTCACGTAGTGACATCTGATGCCGTCAGGTACAATTTCCAGCATGGATTCTTGACTTTGTCGTTTTCTTCACTTTTTGCTCAAAAAACGTCCAAAATGCTCCATTTTCCAGAATTCCCGTCCAAGGTACCTAAAATGACAAAAGGAACGATTTGAGGTAATAATTGATCATAAAATCACGATTTAGGGCTTAAATGACCCCCTAAAAGCGTAACAAATTTCTCCTTATCAAATACCCTTACACTTTAGATTTGCTTGTCTTCAAGCAAATGAGCTTTTATTCCAATCAAAATACAAGTTAGGGGTCATTTGATGAGGCGAAAAGTGTACCGCTTTTAAGGGGTCATTTAAGCCCGAAATCGTATTTATTTGATCAAATATTGCCCTAAATCGTTCCTTTTGTCATTTTAGGTACTTTTGAGGAGAAATCTGGAAAAGGAGGCATTTTGGACGTTTTTGGAGCATAAAAGTGAAGAAAACGGCAAAGTCTCAAAATTGTGCTGAAAGTCACCTTTGACGGCGTCAACATTAACTCCAGACGGCGTCATGCCTTGGCAAGAAAAGTTGGATGTGAAATTTACTCATGACGGGCCAGTGAGTTTGCATGAGAATTCTGACGGCGTCACGCTTTAACTAAATCAAGGGCGTCACGGCTTAAATCATAAGGGGACGGCGTCACGTTATAGGTCGGACGGCGTCAAGCCTTGATAAGCCAGAATGGATTTTTGAAGAGCTAAAGAGGGACGGCGTCAAGATGGTCATCCGGGAACCCTAAAAGCGGCGAGGTGACGGCGTCACAATGCATAAGGTGACGCCGTCAGATGTCAAAGTCTATATATAGTTTTCTAATTTTTTGTTATTAAGAGAGAGCTTAGTGTGTGGAATTTTGGGATAAAACCCTAAGACGATTTTAGCTACTTTTTCAGGGCTTTTTGCCCTGAGATCTTCCATGTTTCATTGAAAGATAAGTTATCAATTAATCATTCAATATGTCTATGTGTTGTTTGATTCTATCTTATGCTTGTCTTTTGTTTAACATGTTAGGCTAATTTTATCTTGTGTTTGCTTAGATCTAATGAAACCTAGCTATTGATTATTGGTTGTTAGTGTGTTGTTAGTTGTATTGGATGATTGTTTATCTATGTTAGGCTTAAGAAAACTGGCTAACTTCCTATTCGGTAACTTGCTTGAACGTCTTAAGAAACATGAACCAAACGCGTACTAAAGGTTTTTATGGTTGTATTTAATGCACAAGCGAATTCTAGTGATCCCATGTTAGGAGCTTCCTAGCCGGCTCGACATAGGAGTGAAGTAGGAGCTTGTAGAGTTTGGGGAAGTAAGTACGCCACCCCACGAATGGTATTAAGGAATACACCCGTCATCCACGCGACTAATGCACACTAATTAACCGGTAAAAGATAGTTAGGGAGTAAGGAAATCTAAGTAAACACATTTCTCTACACATAAGTTTCTCACCACTTTTCATTTTTGTTATTTTATTTTATTTGCATTTGTAGTAATTTGGGTTAGTTGACTAGCAACTAATTCCGCCCACTCCTTCAAAACCCGAGATTTTACTTGCTTTCATAAAATTATAAAAACATAAAAAAGAATCTTCCTCAACCCTTAGACCTAATTAGAGTAGCCTTTCACACCTAACGAACACTATTCCCTGTGGAGAACGATCAATCCCCCGTACTTACCACTACACTATACTACATCGGTCAGGTACACTGCCTGGTGGGGTTGTAAGCCTCTTGAGATCCCTCGAGAGGTAAAACCTGTTGTAAGGTTGCAAAACCCACGCAATCAAGTTTTTGGCGCCGCTGCCGGGGAATAGTTATTGTTTAGGTTGAATTTTTATTTCTATTAGGTCTACTCACTAGATTCCTTTCTAGTGAGATTTTTTTTTTTTTTTTTTTTTTCTAGGTTTTCTTTAGTCTATCTTTTCTTTGTGCCTTTGTTTGTAATTTGCTTCAAATGGACTCTTCACTTAGACTTCTAAGATTGCAATATATGGTTGAGTGGCTAGAACACCAAGAAGTTCAAAATACCTCATTTAGAGACACCTATGAATCATATGAGCCTTCACCTAGGATAGATTCTTATGAACAACCTCCATGTTTAGGATCTTGTTTTAGTGAGGCTAATAGGAAAAGCGACCTAGTTTGCCAAGGAATTGTGGATAGAGCCGTATCAATAAACCATAAGTTGGATGAAGCACTAGGTTTGTTATTATCACTACCTAAGGATATTGGTGATCGTGACACGTGGAATGATGAGGTAAGTAACATAAGCCCACAAAATACTCAACCATCATTTGAGGCATATACACCGCCCGTGACTTACCCGGAAGAAGTAGAAACTTTAGGAATCCCAATGGAGGTAGAACCCTTGGACCAAGCACAACTAGAGGATATAGGTTTGAATACTTATAGTGATAACCTTACTCTTAGTTCTAGGGAATTTCCTAGTGTTGATGAATCGGAACCTCAACCTTTACACAACTTTTCATCCTTAGATTTACATCTAGGAGACAAAAGAGGAACCGACCCACCCATCAACCAATATTATCCGGGTAGTTTTAGGATGAAGGAAGCCCTTCACTCACCCCCTTCACCTCACGTGGCATATTCACACCCTAAGGGTGTGTACCGCTACTTTCACCCACACTTAATCCTAAGTGTAGGGAAAACCTCCCCTATTTCCGCTAAATAAGGGTAGAGTCAGGCTCGTGACTCGAACAAAAACAAGCGCTCTTGGGAGGCAGCCCAAGCTTTATTTGTTTTGTGTGTTTATTTATTTGTTTGTTTGATTTTATTTGTTTCCGTATGTATGTTTAATTTTTATTATTATTGATTCATGTTCAAAACTAAATTGTGAAAATGCTTTATCTTGTTTTTAACTTCGTCTTAACTACATATAAAGGTATTTTGCAAAAGATAAGTGTAAGGGAAATCTAAATCGGTTTATTAGAACACAAATTAACATGAATCGTAATAATAATAAATTAACATACATATTAGTGTGTGTTTGAGTCAAATGCTTGTATCGAGTCATAATGATGTTTTGCAGGATTTCCAGGAAGTAAGGTAAAGGTTTTTCCAGAAATTTTCCGGAAACTTAAAATGAGAATTTTTGTCAGGTCATTTCTGACGGCGTCAGGGGTTATAACCTGACGGCGTCATATTTAATTTTCAGAAATTTTTGAAATTTTTGTTTTTAAAAAGTTTTTATTAAAATCTCCAACTTATAATCTCCAGGAATCTGCAAAATTATCATTCCACAAGCATTATATCCTTATATATAGATTTTATCCCGCCGATGTTATGCAGGTTTTCGTGTTTGTTTTCTCAGGTTCAACAGGTTATTTTGGACAAGGAAATGTTTTGAATCAAGCTTATGGCGATGCATTAGTCATGGAGCTTCAACATTCTCTTTGGAGGAAGATTTAACCGTGTAATTTCATTATCCAACGAGCGAATCAGGGGAGTATTTGATTTCATTCTTTTACTTTATGCTTTTACATTTGTCATTTGAACATTGGGGACAATGTTCATCTTAAGTGTAAGGGGAGGGTAAAAGTACGATTTTAAGAGAATACTATTGCGCTTGATTTTTGTTTGTTTGATAGTAGATGTGTAATAAAACTGAGAGAAATACTTGTTAAGGTAATTTTAGTGCCAAATTTAAAATTTTTTACAACATATAGGAGTGAAACTTTGATCTTAATGAGCGTCTCACGGATAGGAGTTATATGACTAGCACAAAAACCGTACCACTAAAAAATTTTCCACCCCCAAATATGTGAGGTTCACCCCTAGAATTGGTAGGAAAAGCATTTATGCTATGATGTGTGTACCGGTAGCACTTAGATTCTAGAACTTGCGTTAGGACCATTCCGAGGCCACAAGTGAGACTACATTCGTGTAGTTAGATTTACTACATGATAAGAGGCATTAGGATTAACCCATTGTTTTACACCTGTGTTTTTGTTATAATTACTTTGGCTACATTGGTCAAGTAATTCTCCCACACCCTTTGCGTTGTACTCATTTTTAGTACACGATACCCCTAGTACACCCCTCAGAGCCTATCTTTTCGTTTCGACCTTTAAGCATTTTACTTGAAGGAAGAATTTGTTTACACCCCACTTAAATGTACACCCAAATCGCCTTAGCCTACCTTGTATGCACTCATTTTTAGTGCATTATTGTTACAACATTTGTTTAAACCCAAGTTAATTATCTAATTGATTACATGGTTGCTAAGTCGAGTCATATCCTTGTACATATTGTTTTGGGATGATTGGGACTCATGGGCAAAGTACTAGTGTTATGGAGTAATGGGGAAGAACATCATTTATTACCCCCATATGTGCTAAATGTTTTAAAAGTACTCCAAGTTTTTCAATTATCTTAATTCGAGTCATTAGATTAGTATTTGTAAAGTTATGTAAAAGTTCAAGTGTAAGGGGATGCAACGCCCCTATGATGTATTATTTTGGATGGTAGGGTAAAAGTGTATGCAAAAAAAAAAAAAAAAAAAAAAAAAAAAAAAAAAAAAAAAAAAAAAATCAAGAAAAATACAAAAAAAAAATGAGAAAAAGAAAAGTAGAAAAAAAAAACATACGGACTACCATCCCGTTTCATTTTATGTTTATTTTATGTTTATGTTTTGTTATTTTCTTTCATTAGCTTAAGATCGAGTCTAGTCTTGGCTTAGCAACGTTGTATAGTACATGTGATTGATCAAGATCTTTAACTCGCCACCAGTAAAATATCCTTTATCCAACAAAACCGTGTTTTCCTTTTCCCTACACCTAACGTTATAACCCATTTAAAAGCCCTCTTTGATAGTTTATCTTAGGTGCTTACGCCTAGTGGAGGAGGTTTTCGATCCTTTCCCAAGCCTATGGTAATCTATTTGCTATGACAGGTAGTGAGAGATATTTTCCGTTTTCATTTATGAGATTTATTTTGATGACACTTGAGAGATGTGAGTATCTAAACACTACTTGTGAGGTGCTAGTATATAATCTCCGTGCTTATTATGATTGAAGTGGAACGATTATTTGTTGTAATTACTTTTATGTTTGCATTAAATGACCCCTAACTTGTATTTTGATTAGAATAAAAGCGCATTTGCTTGAGGACAAGCAAATCTCAAGTGTAAGGGTATTTGATGAGGCGAAAAGTGTACCGCTTTTAAGGGGTCATTTAAGCCCGAAATCGTATTTATTTGATCAAATATTGCCCTAAATCGTTCCTTTTGTCATTTTAGGTACTTTTGAGGAGAAATCTGGAAAAGGAGGCATTTTGGACGTTTTTGGAGCATAAAAGTGAAGAAAACGGCAAAGTCTCAAAATTGTGCTGAAAGTCACCTTTGACGGCGTCAACATTAACTCCAGACGGCGTCATGCCTTGGCAAGAAAAGTTGGATGTGAAATTTACTCATGACGGGCCAGTGAGTTTGCATGAGAATTCTGACGGCGTCACGCTTTAACTAAATCAAGGGCGTCACGGCTTAAATCATAAGGGGACGGCGTCACGTTATAGGTCGGACGGCGTCAAGCCTTGATAAGCCAGAATGGATTTTTGAAGAGCTAAAGAGGGACGGCGTCAAGATGGTCATCCGGGAACCCTAAAAGCGGCGAGGTGACGGCGTCACAATGCATAAGGTGACGCCGTCAGATGTCAAAGTCTATATATAGTTTTCTAATTTTTTGTCATTAAGAGAGAGCTTAGTGTGTGGAATTTTGGGATAAAACCCTAAGACGATTTTAGCTACTTTTTCAGGGCTTTTTGCCCTGAGATCTTCCATGTTTCATTGAAAGATAAGTTATCAATTAATCATTCAATATGTCTATGTGTTGTTTGATTCTATCTTATGCTTGTCTTTTGTTTAACATGTTAGGCTAATTTTATCTTGTGTTTGCTTAGATCTAATGAAACCTAGCTATTGATTATTGGTTGTTAGTGTGTTGTTAGTTGTATTGGATGATTGTTTATCTATGTTAGGCTTAAGAAAACTGGCTAACTTCCTATTCGGTAACTTGCTTGAACGTCTTAAGAAACATGAACCAAACGCGTACTAAAGGTTTTTATGGTTGTATTTAATGCACAAGCGAATTCTAGTGATCCCATGTTAGGAGCTTCCTAGCCGGCTCGACATAGGAGTGAAGTAGGAGCTTGTAGAGTTTGGGGAAGTAAGTACGCCACCCCACGAATGGTATTAAGGAATACACCCGTCATCCACGCGACTAATGCACACTAATTAACCGGTAAAAGATAGTTAGGGAGTAAGGAAATCTAAGTAAACACATTTCTCTACACATAAGTTTCTCACCACTTTTCATTTTTGTTATTTTATTTTATTTGCATTTGTAGTAATTTGGGTTAGTTGACTAGCAACTAATTCCGCCCACTCCTTCAAAACCCGAGATTTTACTTGCTTTCATAAAATTATAAAAACATAAAAAAGAATCTTCCTCAACCCTTAGACCTAATTAGAGTAGCCTTTCACACCTAACGAACACTATTCCCTGTGGAGAACGATCAATCCCCCGTACTTACCACTACACTATACTACATCGGTCAGGTACACTGCCTGGTGGGGTTGTAAGCCTCTTGAGATCCCTCGAGAGGTAAAACCTGTTGTAAGGTTGCAAAACCCACGCAATCAAAATACAAGTTAGGGGTCATTTAACATTAATATAGAAGTAATTACAACAAATGATCGTTCTACCTTAGTCGAAACAAGCAGGGAAATTATACACTAGCACCTCACAAATAGTGTTTGGATACTCTCATCTCTCGGGTGTTATAAATGTATATATCACAAATGAAAATGTAAAAATATCTCTCACTACCTGTCATAGCACATAGATTACCATAGGCTTGGGAAAGGATCGAAAACCTCCACCACTTTGGCGTAAGCACCTAGGATAAGCTATCAAAGAGGTCTTTTAAAGGGTTATAACGTTAGGTGTAGTGATATGATAAACACGGTTTGTTGGATAAAGGATATTTTACTGGTGGCAAGTCAATCGTCTTGGTCAATTACATGTACAGTGCGGCGTTGCTAAGCCAAGACTCGACTCAACTTAAACTACTACAACTCTATTTTTGGTATTTTTCAAGACACTATATCAACATAAAGATAAATAAAAGAAACTGGATGGTAGTCCGTATGTTTTTCTCTTTTCTTTTTCTACTTTTTTTTTTTTTTTCATTTTTCTTGCTTTTTTTCAATTTTTTTTTTCATACACTCTTGCCCTACCATCCAAAATAATACATCATAGGGAATTCACATTCCCCTTACACTTGAACTTTTACATACTTTACATATAACTATTCTAATGACTCGAATTAAGATAATCAAGACACTTGGAGTACTTTAAAACATTTACGCACATATGGGGGTAATAATTGATGTTCTTCCCCATTACCCCATTACACTAGTACTTTACCCATGAGTCCCAATCGTCCCAAAACAATATATACAAGATATGACTCGACTTAGAAACCATGTAATCTATTAGACAATTAACTAAGGGTTTAAACATGTAACAATAATGCACTAAAGATGAGTGCATACAAGGTAGGCTAAGGCGATTTGGGTGTACATCTAGGGGTGGATTGTAAACAAATTATTCCTTTAAGTAACCGGAATGCGCTATTCAGAATTTCTTCCTTTTGGTCTTTCCAATAACTTAAAGTTAGAAACGAAAAAGTTAGGCTCTGAGGGGTGTACTAGGGCTATCGTGCACTAAAAATGAGTACAACGCAAAGGTGTGGGAGAATTACTTGACCAATGTAGTCAATGTAATTATATTACAGGTTTAAAACATGGGTTATCCTAATGCCTCTTATCACGTAGTAAATCCTAACTACACGAATGTAGTTTCACTAGCGGTCTCGGGATGAATCACTAACGCAAGTTCTGGAATCTAAGTACTACCGGTACACTCACAAGCATCAAAGATGAATGCTTTTTTCTAAAGATCTAGGGGCGAACCTCACATTTTTGGGGTGGAAATTTTTGAGTGGTACGGTTTTTTGTGCTAGTCATATAACTCCTATCCATGAGACGCGTATTAAGACTAAAGTTTCACTCCTATATGTTGCAAAAAAATTTAAATTTGGTGCTAAAATTGCCCTAACAAATATTTCTCTTAGTTTTATTACACATCTACTATTAAACAAACAAAAATCAAGCGCAATTGTAGTTTCTAAAGAATCCTCATTTACCCCCTTAC
Organism: Artemisia tridentata subsp. tridentata; assembly: GCA_021014915.2. Lineage (NCBI taxonomy): Eukaryota > Viridiplantae > Streptophyta > Magnoliopsida > Asterales > Asteraceae > Artemisia > Artemisia tridentata. Next base: position 456,185,063 of record CP139509.1, read on the forward strand.
ACTTAAGCCGAACATTGTCCCTAATGTTCAATTAAAAGATGTGAAAGTAAAGAAAATGAAAGAATGAAACAAATACTCCCCTGATTCGTTCGGTGTGGATAATGTGGTAACATGGTTAGATCCTCCTCCAAGAAAATGAGCATAGAAAAGCTTCTCTCCAGAAATATAAATCATCTTCTTGTCCAATATAACCTGTTAAATAACTAAGAAAACAAACACGAAAAATCTCGCGTAAAATCGGCGGTAAATTCTATAAAAATAAATCCTAGGAATCAAGTAAAGATATAATGCTTGTGGAATGAATATTTGCAGATTCCTGGAGTTTAAAAGTTAAAGATTTTTTGAAACTTTACAATTCCGGCAGAAAAACAAAACTTGGAAAATTTTCAGAAAATTACACCTGACGTCGTCAGGTTGGAATACCTGACGCCGTCAGAATTGATCTGACAGAAATTTTTTATTTTGTTTCTGGAAAATCTCTAGAAAAACCTATGTCTTAAGTCCTGGAATCCTGCAAAATGTTCATCATGACTCGATACAAGCATTTGACTCAAACAAGTACTAATATGTATGTTAATTTCATATTGTTATTGCTCATGTTCAATTCGTTCTTACAAACAATTTAGATTTCCCTTACACTTATCTTTTGCAAAATACCTTTATATGTAGTTAAGATGAAGTTAAAATCAAAATAAAGCATTTTCACAAATTATAATTGAGACATAAACCATAAACAATATAAATAAAGCATACATACGGAATCAAATAAAATCAAATAAACACACAAACAAACAAATAAAACTTGGGTTGCCTCCCAAGAAGTGCTCATCTTTATTTACGAGTCTTGTAGCTAGACTCAAAGTCACTTCCTGTTACGTGACTCCATCACCCGTCACGTTCTCTAGGTCATCCTCATTCTTAGTTTTGTATTCCGGACCAAGTTGCAAGCTTTCTTTGTAGAAACCAAATATTCTACCCATAACATAATCTAATCCTCTACGTCTATCCTCATCATTCCTATAGTAGACCTCTTGCTTATGCTCCTTCTCAAGGTTCGATAAAAGTCAGTATTGCTCTATCTTATATGGCATTTGGTAGGCTATCTCATCAGTCTCCTCCTTGAACCTAACTATCCCTAGAGACGGGTCATAAGTCATTTTAGAGACTTCAACAAATGGCTTCCCAAACACTACTTGAGTTAAGCAATTATCTATTACCGGACGAATATCTTCTACAATCACAAAATCAGTAACGTACGTGAAGTTTCCTACAAAAACATGCAATCCCTCAAGTATAATGGATCCTAGTCACAATGTCTATGGGAGATTTAGGATCGATGTAAGCTTTCCACACATGCACATGCCCAATGTTGCATGGTATGTTGATATTAGATGGATCCCCATTTTGATGATTGGTGAACCTAGGAAGTATGGTGTCTCGGGGCCATCGAACAAATCCCTATGGTACGCACATTCTTCCTTAGTGGGTAACCTATCGAAGTAATCCTCTACATCCTCTACATCTTCTACTTCCTTCTCATTATCATCCTCAACTTCCTTAACCTCATTCTTAGATTCACTTTCAATTTCAATCCTATCCTTATCATCTTCTTCCCTATCCTTATTGATTGGCTTAATAGTGACGACGTTGGCAAAGTGAACTTGTTTAGATGATGAGGGATCCTTGACATGGCCTCCGCTACTTGTGTTCCTAGCCGGTGTCAAGACTTGGTTGTTAAGAGCCTTCAACAAGTTGTCGATCTTATTGGTCATCTCAGTTGGTACTACCATAGTTGTTGGAAGGATTGTTGTTGAAAGTAAGGTTCGAATTTGAACCGTTTGGTTGAAAATGATTAGGTGGGTTGGAAGAATTGTTTTGAGAAAAGTTTTGGTTTTGTTTCCACCTAAGGTTTGGGTGATTTTTCCAAGAGGGGTTTTATGAATCACCATAAGGGTTTTTCTTGGGTTTGAAAGTGTACCACTTTTCTCCCGCTCCATCGGTATGCGAGGATGCGTAGTCCGCAAAAGCTTGTTCAGGGAGTTCCATGCAATCACGAGTGTTATGGGAACCACTAAAATACTCGCATGAAGAAGTGATTTTGTTCACTTGGCTTGAAGGTTTAGGAGCTTCGTAGGATTTCATGAGAAACTTGACTTGGTCCTCAAGTTTCATGATCCTACGGTCGGGAATGCTTGGATTATTCAAAGGTAAAGATATTGCCTTGACCGTTTTGTTCAAATCACGGGGATCATTCCAACATTCGTTGTCATAGAGAGCAAGATCTTCTATGAGTTCCCATGATTCTTCCACACTCCGATCACGTAGCTTACCATCGGGCGCTTGGTCAATGGTTTGCATCGTGGAAAGATTGATATGGTCATAGAAGATTTGGACTTGGAGACAAAGATATATGCCATGATGAGGGACTTTCTAGAGTAAGTCCTTGAAACGAGTCCATGCATCGTAAAGGGTTTAGCCTTGATGTTGTTGGAACATCAAGATGTCATTCCTTAACTTGGTGGTTCTTCCCGGTGGGAAAAATTGAGCAAGGAAACGAGAGGTGAGATCATCCCAAGAGGTGATGGATCCCGCGGGTAAACGCTTAAGCCATTGACTAGCTTGGTCATGTAGAGAGAATTGGAAGAGACGCAGTCGGGTTGTCTCTCGAGTTTCAACATCAAGGTCTATAGAATCAACGATTTTAAGGAAATCCTTGAGATGTTGGTTTGGATCTTCGGAACGAAGTCCATGGAATGTGTAGAACCTTAGACCTTGATAGATCTTTGAGCCTTCGTGGATCATTAGTAATGCTTATGTAATCACAAACACACTAAAAGAAAATCTCTATAACTTGTATTCTAAAGCAGAAATCAAATACAAGTAGATACACAAATTACTAAGAACTCTGATCCTCTATGGATCTTGATTAAAAACTAAAACTTGGTTTTTCAAAGTCGTACATTATACATAACAATGTGTTCCTTTTATACACAAGGAACCCTAAACCGTTTCCCAAGAAACGTATCTTCTAAAAACTATAAGAGATATGCATTATCACTTCCTAATAAAAATCATGCATATCCTAACTAAATATTAAAATACGTGGAATATCTATATCCGCAGAAACCAAATACACGGAATTACTATTCTCTGCAGAATTACTACATCCGCAGAATCCACAGCTTCGGTAGAAACCGTCAACAGTATCCATTCAGCAGAATACCAGTCAGCAGAATTCCCAACAATCCTCCCCTAATCTTGAATTTAAATCCGTTAACTTCAAGATTCTTGATAGATCTTTAACAGTCCAGAACAAGAGGATTGAATTCAAACATCAGCAGCAAAGAATCAAATTAGCCACATCTCTATAAGTGGCAAAAACTTTAAACTTTCAGATCTTTGCAACAACAAATGACAAATTGTACATCAAAACAGAAGTTTCATACTATTCTCATCACTTCCAGGTGTGTGAACTCCTGTGAGAGGTGGATCATTGAAAATAATGGATTTGATGTCTCTTTACCAATAGCCATTACTACTGGAGTAGCCAAATGTTTAAGTTCGAAAACTATGATACACTGATAACCATATGATTTTTAGCAAATCATCAGCTATAAACGGATTTGATTTGTCTTTACCTGTAGTCGTTTGCTCAGGACTAGTCAATTATTTGGTTGATTAAATCACCTTGGTTAACTGAATACCAAATATGGTTTTCCACTGCCTTTACCACAAGCCATACACTTGTGGGCTAGTCAATTCTTTGGATTTTCAAAGAATAAGATCCATGGTGAATTGATGACCATTTTTCACTCTCAGCAATGAAGCATGGGTGAGTGAAGAACCCTATGATTTTGAGCAAACCATTACAGCTATCAACAGATTTGATGTGTCTTTACCAAAGTTGTACCCTTTGGACTAGCCAACTCTTTGATGGACATAAGTCACATCATGGTGAGTTGATAACCATCAACAGAGTATGATACAACAAACCTGTAGATAAGAAAGAAAACTATACAGATATAAGTTTTGTTTTTTTTTTTTTTTTTTTTTTTTTTTTTTTTTTTTTTTTTTTTTTTACTATTAATAAAGAAAGAATAAAAGAAAATATATAACAAGGATACAGATTACCACAATCTTGAATCAGATTACATCATTGAGGATTCAAGATGAATATTATACTTGGAAGCCATTTCTTGCTTAACCAGAAGACTCCTCCTGATTGACTTAACTAACTCTTCTGCATATGTCATATCATTTCCAACCATATCAAAAGGAACAGTCAACTTCACATCCAGCATTTGTCTCAACACCCTAATGGTAATGGGGTAGGTGACATCTGCCCACATATATAGAGCCTTTCCTGCAGTAGTAGATACCATATGCACATGAGAAAGTGGAAAGTATGTCCAGCTTGTCACTTCCCAAGTTTCTTGACCAAGCCAAACTTTGAATCCTTTACCAACATAATATGCTGAATCATGAAGAACATGTAAATCACCAAGCAACAACAAACCAGCATCTTTATACTTATGAGTTTGAAAGTAAGCAGTAACCCAGCCATATAAGTTAATGAGATCCTGTCTTTCCACCAAATGTAAGATTTCACTCAGAAACAGAAAAGTCTTATAGGAACCATCTTGTCTATAGATGGTATTCAGATGACCTTGACCAAATGGAAGAGATGTCAGTTCCCATCTTTCCAAAGGAACATATACAACATGATCCTCACCATCATCCTCCTCAATCTCAATGAAAGAACGATCATCTGCTGGAAGAGCAATCCCTTTTGCATCCCTCAGTTTCCTAGTGCTCCTGCTCTTTCTCCTCTTACTAGGAGTAGAAGAGGTAGAAGATGTCTCAGCATTGGAAGGAGTAGTAACATCAGCAGAAGTAGTGATAGGTTCCTCAGAAGGAATAGTCTCAGTCTTATCAGGAGAATTGGCAGCAGGAGGAATAGAAGTGGTTCCACTAGCTTGAATGTTCTCAAAAGGAATGTCAGTTGTGTCACTAGTAGGAATACTGTCAGGAGTAAGAGTTTCAGTAGCATTAGGATCAGCAGATTCCCCATATGAGTAAGAAGGTTGTTCAGTAGGATGGAAAACTTCAGGAGTATCCTCAGCAGAGTGTACACCTTCAGTAGTTTCCGCAACAGGAACATCAAGAGAGCTCAGCTGTTCTCTAGCACCAGTAAAGGAAGCAACAATCCCAACAGTCTTGGGTCTTTTGGCTTCTGAAGCACCCATACTACCAACAATCCTCTTCAATTGATGAGAAGCTGGTTTATTAAGCTTCATAATCCTATTATATGTACTCGTTAAGTCAGAATCAGATAAAGCCCAGACTTGCTTCCTGGTCAAACCAGAACTATAGATAGAAGTACTTTGATTATAGACTACATGTCGCATATAAGTCTTCATTTGGGCCTCAGTCTGTGGTTTCTCCCTCTTTGCTTTTGCCTTTCTTGCAGCTTCTTCTCTCTGCTTTTGCTTACCCAATGCCATCATGGTTTGAGCATAATTTTCACAATCAAAATGACCTCCTAAGACTGACTGAGCTACACTCGGACTAGCAGCAATCTGAGTGGCAAGATTCACCCAAGTTTGTCCAGTAAAGTGCTGAGACAACACATCCAACTCCTTCTTCCTAGCAGGAGCCAATTCAGCTGGAGCAGGGTAACCTTGTTGAACCAAATTATGTTGTAACTGCCTAGCCAAGGTCTCAGAAAGTTCCATCTCTGCAAGTCTCTTTGCCTCTTGAGCCTCTTCTTCAGCTGTCATTTGAAAAGCCACTCTCTCACTCAGTTCTTCACCTGCAAGTTCTGCCTTTGACTTAAATTTCCTCTCAACTACAACTGATTTAGATGTTGTAGCAACCCCTGCATCTCCCAGATTAACATCAGCTTCTTTATCCTTAGAAGGTTCATTATTAGCAGGAGTTTTCTCAGAAGTATCCTCCATAACTACACCAAAAGGATTTGCAGCAGAACAAGAAGGACCAGAAGAATCCATAACCATTTCCACTGAAGGCATATCAGCAAGAGCACCACCATCAGAGGAAGGATCAGCTGTTGATGCATCCATATGATCATCAGAAGAAGCATCAGGAGCAACCCCAGAAGAAACATCTGCCTTCTTCAACAAACTTGCCAAGTAGATTCTCTGAACATGGGACACATGAGTTGCTTCAGCCTCTTTGGATGTATTCATGGTCACCAATGAGGGCTCAACATCAGACAACTTTCTTAGCCTCTTCTTGGTCTTCCTCCTTTGAACCATAATAGGAGCCTTAGTTGGTTGTGTAGGCTCAGGAATAAGAGGAGTGGTAGCTTGGGCCAAAGTGGCTTCTGCTAGCACATGAAGAGGGTTAGACTCAGTGGTGTGAACATCCTCTGAAGCAGGCATAGGTGCATCTTGTTGCTTTTCCCTTAGCTGATATTCCAATGAATGAACCCTGTCTATCAACTGTTGGATTTTATCACTCATGGAAGCCTTTGTGTCCCTTAATTCAATCTCCAACTCATCAACCTTCTTGATATACCTGTTGAGCAATTCATATACAGAGGTGAGAGTAATAGGGTCCTCATCTCCACCAGCAGATTGCTCAGTGGTAATGGGAGCTTCATTGGACCTTTCAGGAGAAACATGTACTCCAAAGAAAGAGTCATCATTAAGTGGTTCCCTATCTGGACTTGGTGTGGGCAGTCTAGTAAGCTCAGGTTCTAGAGTTGAAGGTACTTGTGTACCAGGAGACTGAATGGTCTCCTCAAACTCTGGAACTTGCTCATCAGGAGCAACATGAGTAGGTGGTGTGTTAGGTCTGGGTGAGTTAGGTCTAGGTGATGGTGGGGGCTGGTCATGATGATCAGCTGATGCATCAGCAGATACGGAAGTCCCCTCATCAGTGGCAACTGGTGCATTAACATCAGCAGCAACAGGAGGAGAAGGTGGATGTCCACCATCATCAGCATGAGGAGAGGGTGGATTAGCACCACCAGCAGCATCACCCTCACCAGCATTAGTATTGCCATTGGGCAACATAGCTGGTAGAAGAGGATGATGTGCTCCAACAAAGTGTGTTTTCATAGATGCAAACACCTTTGCAGTCAGCACTCCTATGGGCCTATGGGCTTTGTCCTGGGTTGTTATGTCTAAGATTATTTGAAGAAACCTAGGGTACATTAGAAACTTATGTTTTTTCTTCTGAATGTTTTCAGCCATATTATCAAAAATAAACTTAGAAAAATTATAAGTTAAACCCTGTGAAAGACATACAATACCACAACCCAATTGAGTAGAGAATTGATCCCATCCTCCAGACTTGTTGCTAATACACTGAAGCAGAGTGTGCACCAAAAACCTCCACATGGGGAAAAACTTATTCTTCAGCCACATACCTGTGTCAGTGCTTTGGTAACCAGCAGCCCTTAACCCAGCAAGTATCACTTCGGTGTTGGTGTGATAAACACCATCTTCATCATCCAGTTGAAGTCGTGTCCTAATCAAGGACTCAGTCACCACATACTCAGCTCCATCAATAGTAGCTACAATCTCAGTGTCAGATCGTTTTGCAGCAGATGCCCAAAATTGTTTCACCAGTGATTCATGAATGATAGTGGCACTACAAGAAAAGTGGCTTTTTAGGACCCCCATAAGCGTCATAAAATGGTACTTTTTAGGACCTTTCATTTAATAGGACCAAGGATGAAAGCGTTTCATGTAAGGCGGTCGTAATAGGTCCAAAGCGTCCTAATATCTCAAATACCTTATGAAACCAATTTTAGGGTCGTATTATATGACTATGAATAACCCAAATAGCGTCCTAATAAAACCATATTAGGACACTTTTACAATGTTTTGACATGTGCTTACCTACTTTTAATCTTTTGACACACTTAAAAAGGTCCTTAAAAGTTTGTTAGGACGCATATGATGCAACATCATAGCTATTTTAGCAACCAAGAAAAGGGTACTAATAACTTAAATAAGATTATGATACCAATTTTATGGTCGCATAATAGGTCAAATAACGTCCTAATAAAACCATATTAGGACACTTTTACAATGTTCTAACATGTGGTAACCTACTTTTAATCTTTTGATACACATACAAGCGTCCTTAAATGTTGATTGTTAGGACGGTTATCATATAACATTATAGTTACTTTAACACCAAGAAAAGGGTCCTAATATCCCAAATAAGATTATGAAACCAAATTTATGGTCGCATAATATGTCCATGAACAACCAAATAACGTCCTAATAACAACATATTATGACACTTTTACAATGTTCTAACATGTGGTTACCTAATTTTAATCTTTTGATACACATACAAGCGTACTTAAAAGATAATTGTTAGGACGCTTATCATGTAACATTATAGCTACTTTAGCACCAAGAAAAGGGTTCTAATATCTCAAAGAAAATTATGAAACCAATTTTTTGGTCGTATAAAATGTCTATTAACAACCTAAATAACGTCCTAATAACAACATATTAGGACACTTTTACAATGTTAAGCGCCCTTAAAAGTTTATTGTTAGGACGGTTAATAAGTTTAATAGGACAATTTCAAAGTCCTGACAAGTCATATGATAGGACGCTATTTTCAGCATGCACTCTATTACGATATGAATAAAAGATCAATTAATTATTAAATGAATAAAACGAAATTGTATTTCAAATAAGCAATTGTCATAACAAAAGCACTAAACATAAATAAAGTAGATACTATCCAACATAAAGTCTTGTAACATTAAACAATAAATTAAAGCAACAAGAAGCTTAGTCCTGGGTCATCATGCATCCTTTCTCAATCCTCACGGACCACCTACAAATAAACATCCATGTATAAGCATTAAGCTCCATGTTATTAAAATTATTGGTATCACAAGATTAACAAAGACATACCGAGATAAAAGGACAAGGCCATGCTATGGTTGCACCAACACAGTCTTCAATTGTGGCAAATAACCCATATGGTCTCACCAACATTTCATCTCTTTTTGTTGGTACTTGAACATTTACCTCACACCATCCACGTCCAATCTCTGTACCACCAACTAGATCATTTGGGTTCAAGCTCCTCACCCATCCTTTTGCTACAGTCTCGGTTGAGTTTAGAATGCTTTTAATGAAAACTTAATCCCCGACCTAGATTTCAGTTTTCAGCAAATATTTATCAATTTATAGTCAGACACATGTATTAGCATAAACAAATGTAATGTGCAGGTCATGATATGAATTTAAATGGTGCCTCAACCTCTAATACAAATGCTACTATAGAAGTTGACAGCAGATTACTATCTCTAGATTTGGCTCCATCCGTTTCTTCTTCCGGATAGCCACTTCAATCATTCCTGAAGTAAGGACTCAGCTCTCTGGGATTCACCTTCTTTATCTAAAAATATAAACAAACTCTTCCAAGGTGAACAAATGATAGCAACCATTTCAGATATTAAAGATATATCATACTCTCAACGCCATAAAAAACTACAACCATAACAGAGCCTTATAAGATAAAAGCATAAAATGATGTAAAAGCACGCCTATTGCGAATTACTTGTTGTACAGATAAGCAAGAACCTACAGAGTAGAGTGACTTGAAAACAATGACGAAACTTCATGGAGACCAAAGAAGCTTGAACAGACTGACCAGGGGCCAACTTATTTTTTACAAGGGTAAAGGTATCGAGCTTATTGGATAAAATATACCTAACTTGTCTCGTATTATATATATGTCACGATAGAAACAGAGGTTGCAAACATCACAAACAATCAAACTAAATTCAATACCAGACAAAAAATAAAGCCAATATATAGGAATATCATAGGGAGCCTTGGCCCTTAGGTTCAAAATAAGAAACATATATTTTGTTAATCAACAACGAAACACGAGTGACTTTAAGAGGAAATAAAAGCATACCTCGTTGGCAGGAGGTTCTTCCGGAAGATGAGAAGCTGGTACAAATTTCTGTTTGACGTCCTCTTCTTCTTTTACAAAAAGTGCTTATAAGATAAAGCACAGTACTCTTCTCCGTCGGCATTAAAAGTGGCAATCTCAACCCTTTAACCTAAAATGGGTCAATTTGGGTAATATTTTATCTCCAAAGGATCATATAGGTATAGTTTGCAAACTTGGCTAAAAATGAAATGGGTTAACCCGACAGGAGCAGGACCACTAATTTTTGCGACCCACTAATTTATTAGAAGGTTGTTATTTTGATAGTATCGTTTTTGCGATTTACAAATTTATTAGAGTTTATAATTAATCTATAGACATTAAACATTGGTAGGTGACACCGACAGGACCTTTCCTGAAAACCATCTCCAGTTACCCAGCGCAGTAATTTGCCATGCCTAGTCACTATTCTTTCCATACAAAGATTGAAGGATGTTTTAACAAAAAGGTGGATTCTTATAAAAATCAGGGACTATTACCAAACATCGGACTCCATGATTGGTTAATGACATCCAAGCAGACAGAACCAGACCTGCAGTTCAGCAATAAATTTCATTCAGCAATGTTCTAAAAAGTAACCAACTGCAAGGAAGTTGATTTAGCTTAGTTGTTTAAGTAGCAGCGGAACAAAAGAAAACTCACAGCTCATCAACATTTGGGTGGAATATTCTGTTTAAGAACCCTATAGAAGGAGATTTGTATGGACAAGCATCTGGAAGCTCCACACGGATTTTCCAAACACCGCCTTCATAAGGACCTGTAGCAAGGGTTATGCAAAACTTGTAATTATGTAAGACGCAACACAAGTGAGGATCTAGCAACCAACTATTGCATGTCAAAGAATTATAAAGGTTTGGTTGGACAGTTGATGAAGTGAAGTCTAGAATTGCATACAATCCCTAGTGCTTGAGGACACCTTTATGCTTCCACAAGCACCGGGATTCACAAAATTGAATAATTTGATTTAGTATATATAACAGTGTTAAAGAATAGAGAACTGAAAATGGTAACCCTAAGTTTTCAGAGTACTAAAAACACATAAGGTGAACATATTTGAATTCTATGATACTGTCTCTTTGTAGCTACAGTATGTAAACTAAGACCAAACAACCATGTTGCATTGTCGTAGCAAACACTATCCATCTTACATTTTTGGACATTATTACTCGTCTTTATTCACAATTCAAAGAATCTAAAACATGCCACAGAAGATCGTAACTGAAGTATAACGAGTTGTTACTAAACAAACAGAGAATGTGGAGATGAAAGAGATTCTTACTCTCTTTTTGGCCATTGAATTCCACATTAAGTTCATTGATGCCATCATTTATCGGCTCCACAACATAGTCACTCATCATCCTTCAACACAAACATAACACATCATTAAGCGCAACATCAATACAAACCTTAGCTTTCAAGACAACCCTGTGAATCATAAAAATAATTCCAATGTTTCACTTTGCAACAGATAGCAACATACTTTCAAAATCGTTACTAAAACTATTATAATTACCATCCAACTTCATAAAAATGTAAAATTGCTCTTGAAAGATTTTAGTAATGTTTTTTGAAATAAGTTTCTATTTACTGTAGTTTGCGCAAACCTGTACATTCAACTTTACGGATGCTGCAAGTTCTTTCTAAAAATAATACCACTTATAAGCCGTTTAAAAAGAAGACATAAAACTGTATAATTCTGATCTAATCCACTTGTAATACACTAGTTTTAATTTTAAGTTGAATATGATAGTAAAATATTAATTATAGTTTCATCTCAAATAAGCACGAGTTCGAAACAAGGTAATTTAGCGATCCAAACATTTAGAACTGCTTAATAAGCAAACAACAACAGAAAAAGAAGTCCTTACAGCTTCATGACATCCATTTCCCTCCTTTTGCTTGGAGACGACATTTTCGCGAAAAACAACAACAATCTAACCTGCTATACAAAACAAAACAAACTCATGATCCTCAAATATACAAATATTATTTGAGTTTAGGGTTTCAAATTAGGTCTTGTTCTAGTCAAACATCTATTAAAAACCTAATTAAATTAATTACTCAACAATTAACAAGTAACTGATCATAGGTCAAATAAACGATCCGATCATCATATTATAAATCGATGAATTTGATACACACCTACCTGCAAGAAGTATGTGTGTTTGTGTCGGATGGTCTAAGCATCCACTCCAAACCCATTTCTTTCCTTACGATATGCTCATTATCATTTCCTGCAGAGCAATATAAAGCAAAGAAAGTGATTGTTTAGAAGTATTATAAATGACTATTAATCGTCCCGAAAACACATAACGAAATCATACCATCAAACATGAAAAGCTTGAATTTTTATAAAAAAGTTATACAAATCAAACATGAAAAGGACAAAATGGACAACAGAAACATGAAATTAACAGGTAAAACTTATAAAGACTTGTAAAGTTTGAATTTTTATAAAATATAGTAGGAGACCCGCGCATAATAATATGTTTTTTTTAAGTGATGGGATTTAAGCGGTTGATGCTTTTTAATCATTTTTTTTCTTGGTAGCCAACTGACAAATTTGTACCGTTAATGAGAAATTAACAACAATTTCATAAAATTTTAATCAAACTAAGCTGAATGTTTGTTATTACATTTTTTTACTCTATCAACACCTTCTTCCACTTTCATTTTACTGTGACGGCAATGCTCAAACTATCAAAATATTTTTTCTGGTATCTATACCAAATCATAAAGTATATCAACCAATCATAACATAATGCCAAACTACAACATTTTTATAAAGCATAAATTAGCAGTAAATAACAACTATGAATATAATATCATCATCAGGTTACTATCTCATTTAGAAAAGAACAATTGATATAAAATTTCAATTAACAAAAGTTCAAACCATATAAAAATAAGAGAAATGCTTTTACATTTAGGCAATTCTTGTGGTGGTGGTTTCCAGTGATGGCGGTGGTTTTGACAGATACAGTGGTGGTGATGGTGGCGCGAGTGATGTGGTAGGGTGGTACCGGATCTGGTAATGGTGGAGTGCTAATGGCGGATTCGGTGGTGGTGGCTTCTTTAATGGTGGTACCAGATCTGATGGTGGTGGTTGTAAAGGTCGTTTCGGTGATATTAGCGCCGGTAATCGTGGTTAAAAAGTGGCGGATCCCGACGGTTTAATGGTGTTGGTGGCGACGGTTCCTGGCGGTTAATGAGAGAGTTTGTGTGTGTTTTTTGGTGTTTACTATGTGTTTTGTGATATTTTATCTCTTCATCTAACGATAAGAAGTAAACAGCCTACAACAAAGAGTAGCAGCCTACAACAAAGAGTAAATTAAACATAACATAAAGCGCAAACCAACCTTCTTTTTGCAAAGTGAATCGATCGCAGGTTAAAAAATTTAAGTGATATTCAAGTGATTTGTCCAATCTCCCCTATCCCTTCTTCTTCTTATCATCATCATCGGATTCATCACTTGAATATCCCCTTCGTGTACTTTCCCCCTTCTCCTCTATTTTTTCGACTTATGTCTCTTTTTCGATTCATCACTTGTGCTGTCGACTTGAAAACCCCTATAAATAGATCGAAGAAACATTCAATTGACTAAAAACCCTAGAAATAAAATTAAATTAATGATACACACACTGACCTTCTTGAATACGAGGGTGAGGTTCTCTAATATCTGATGACAATATGGAGTGTGAGAACGGGTATCACAGAGATTGTGGAAGCAGCGGGGTAGTTTTTTTATTAGAAGAATGATAAGAGAACGGCTGACTTTTTTTATGTTAGGGTCAATTGAAACTCAAAAGAGGGAAAAGTGAAAAGTATTTCCCGCTAAGGAATTTCAAAATATTTGGGGAGAACATGTTATGAAGATGATGTGAGATCTGAGAAAAAAGATAAAGATGGTGGAGGGGCAATTTGATTTTGGGGGAAAAATTTATGGGGGCTTTTGAAAAGTTGATATGAAAATTTTGTTTTAGAAAAAAACTAAGTACGGGAACCCCTAAGTGTTACACATAAATAGCAATCCGTAAATAGGTTTATATACAAACTTATAATGACTAACAACGATACAAATATATGTAGGTCTTAAAAACAAATGTAGTACAATACAATGTATAGAACCGTATATTCTGTCGGTAATCCATTTTCGTCTGTTTTGTCGGTTTTTATCTGTTTTTGTCCGTTTTTATACGTTTTCGTCCATTTTTACGTTTTCGTCCGTTTTTATACACTTTTGTCCGTTGTATACGTTTTTGTCCATTTTTTTCGTTTTCGTCGGTTTTTTTACGTTTTTATACGTTTTAATCCATTTTAGTCCCTTTTTTTACGTTTTTATATGTTTTTATCTGTTTTCGTCCGTTTGTATACGATTTCATCAATATTTTTATGTTTTCATCAGTTTTTGTCTGTTGTATTTTAACGTTTTTATACGTTTTAGTCAGTACGTTTTCGTCCGTTCTTATAAGTTTTCATCCGTTTTTAAACGTTTTAGTCCGTTTTAATCTATTTTTATAGTAGGAGACGGAAGAAGAAATGTACCCACATGTATGTGTTTGCAAAGGGATAACGTCTCCAAAAAATGTTATGGAGGCACATTTTGAGTCAGTAAATAGTAAAAGCGGCTCGGGTAAGGCACACGTGTAGTAATGTTGCCACATAAACTGATTGCACAAGTTTTGCAGAACCTTTGTGCTAAACGTGTAATCTACATAGTTTCATGTGTTTGATTATGAACTTACCATCGCTATACTATACATGGTATGGTACATTGATGTTGGTCTCGAAATTTAGGTTTTGAAGGATAGGAAGGTGATGAGGTTTTGTTGTCTGGACAACCTTTTTGAAAGTGTCCATTTCTTCCACATCTATAACAAGTTTCTTTTGACTTATCAGTTGTTGTCCTAGCTATATCCACTATCCCTTATCTTTCATAGAACCTCATATAATTAACTAGAAGAGCTATGTCATTGAATTTAGTGGTCAGATCAGAGAGAAATCCTTTTGTAGAACATCCTCTCAAAGATGATGAGACTCGATGAAGTATTATGATCGTGAGGGTTCCTTGTGTCGAAAGTCTTACTAACTATGAGATGGTTAGGCGTCGTGTCCCGGTAGAGAGAAATCGGCGGTACAAGATGATAGATCACACTCGTTATCGTTGAAGAAGAGATCCACATCATTGCGGAGGTTTTAGGGATTTTGAATCAAGGGAGGATTTGATGGTATTGATTCACATTCCTAAAATAATATTGTTAACTAATTTGGTGCTTAACTAAATTAGGGAAATATATGTGTTGCCTATTTTAATAGGAGTTGCTTGAAGAACAAGCTATTGTTTTCTTATATATATGATTCATTAGCTAGGTTTTAAGAAGTTAGGAGGTCAGAAAAAATGAGAGGCCTTATGAGAGTCTCCCTTCGTCCCGTGTGGTGGTCTCGGTGATTCAATAACGACAGAGGTGAATTCTGTTATTGTAATCAACCGTTGAGAGTGGTGAGAGTTGAGCGTCTACAATTTTGTAAGATATTTTATATAGTGGGTGTTAAGAAGGGTCCCGTGGTTTTTACTCTTGTTTAAGATGTTTTCCACGCAAAAAGTGTGTTGTGTTTGTTTTTCGTTTTCTTTATTGTTTGGCTATCGTTGTATGATCCATTGTCATGGGTGTAAGATCCCCACATTGGGCTCATTTATGAATGGATCACAAATGTTGATCATATTTTGAGTAGACAAGTGTGACATTCTTCAGGGCCTCATTGGTCGATGCCCTGCCCATGTGATTGTGTATACCTGTCACTACTAGAAAACAAGGCAACAATGACAGATTTACTGACGGAAACAAATCTGTCGGCAATTACCGATGGAATTACCAACGGACTACTAACAGATATTGTGAAATTGTTCCCAACAGAATGCCAACATATATCCTCGTGTCTATTCGTTCATGTCTTTACTAAACTTCCAGTTTTGTTCTTCGTTCATTGCAAATAATCCTAATAAATTCTGAAACACTACACCAGACTTATTTATTATAGATATGCTAACAAGTGCCTAAAACATAAAAACAGTACGCTAGACTTATTTACTTTAAGATTCACTGTTAATATGAAAAAAACAAATCAAAATATTTCATGTGTTAAATAACTTAAATTTATAACCAACTGGACTAGCTCAGTTGGTTACCAAAGTTTCCTTAGGGGACAAGAGTGATCATGTTGAAAATTCAAACCCTCCCAAACTTAGCCAATAAAAGTATGCCAACTCAGCTTAACCCTCCAGCCTTCCCAACCGGCCCTCCCAACCAATTTCACTCGCGCCCATGATTTTCTAGCCCTCCCAATTTTTTTATTTCCCCCCCCCCTAAACTATTAAACTACACAATTTATAACCAAAACATTTTATAACTAATCACAAAATGCATATCTCAAACATTAATTAGAAGAAAATTTATACTGTATAAATGTTGTGTAAAAAAAAGTTTTAGGAAAAAAAAATGAGGCTCAGATCTGTTTAGACGATGGGAACATGCGGATAAATCAGCCGTGGCTGCAAATATTCAAAAGGTTGCAATATTTTACCATCCTCTGAATTTATTTGCCCCGCCAAAATGTAAGATCATCTCTAAATCATGTTCCAATTTCACAATTTGGATCAATATGAAAAATATCATCACAGCCTCTAATTAATAAGAAAAAAAATTTCCGGCCAAATTTTCAATAGCTGACCAAGATCCGGTCAAGATCTTTTTAACAGCCAAGATCCGGCCAAACTTCACAGCTAAGATCACAGCCAAGATCTTTTTAACAGCCAAGATCCGACCAGTAAATCACAGCCAAGATCCGGCGAAACAATCACAGCCAATATCCGGCCATGAAAAATATCATCACAGCCAAGAATGCCCAACGTTCCAAATTGACAAGCTTCAAAAGAATTAAAAGTTACAAACCACCCCCATATAACGTTCAAAACAGCGGCTTCAACAAGGGTAATATACCCGCTCACCAAACTGCCCAGCCAACCCGCTGGCCAACGGAATGGTATTACCGGTGGTATGGGCAACCCGATGGTCAACCCGCCAGCCACTCCGAGCACCCTTAAGGTGCCTTGAGTAGGAAATGTTTGGCTAGGGGAGGTCTCAAGTTCGAGTCCCACCCGCTCTTCAGGCGGTAAAGGAGGAATAGGCGGGTATCGGGGTCAGCATACTGCCCCATTGAATATCACTGGTAGACCTGAATTACTAACAACTAAGAAGCCCGTCTAAGATAAAATAATGTAATAACTTAAATTTACATGTAATTTTTTTTACAAGTCCCATTTCGCCTAAAATGAAATTTCCCTCTCACTTTTCCATAGCCCGCCTAAGTTTTCCCCAAAGTCAAATTATCCCTCCAAACCATCTTTATCTTTTATCTTAGATCTCACATCCTCTAGATAGTATTTTCTTCCCAACCTAATTTTCTTAATCTTCTTAGATCCTATGTCATCTCTGTGGCCAACTGGAAACCATCACTAGTCACCATCCACCAGTCGTCGGTCGGACCATAGACACCAAGTTCAAGCTCATTTATTCATAAACTAGGTACTTTATTGTATTATATCTTCAACTGGTGAATCAATTTTAAGTTTTCGTGTGTTAACTAATGATTTTGTGATTTTCTAAATTAAGGTTCATGTGACCCCAAATTTAAGTTTATGTGTGTTAACTAATGATTTTCTAAATTAGGGTTCATGTGATTTTCTAATAATATGTAATGAATATTAACTTATGCTTAGTTTTCTCTGTGGACAAGTTTATTTTTCACTGTCAAATTTAATTGTGTATACTTTGGTCATTTTTAGAATAACCACCCAAATAACATTGAATTGTTTATTCAAATAGCATGACTCTTTTTTGTTTATATGTATTGTATTTGTTACAGAGAATATGATAGATTGGCCATATTTGTTGTGTATACTTTGAATCATGTATACTTTGCCATGAAATTGTGTATAATTTCAATTTTAATTTTGTTTAGACTATGATAGCCTGTTTGATGTTTGTTGTTTTTGGTTTACTTTCACTAAAGAACATTTTGAACAATGTAAAATTGAAGGACAAAGATTGATAGCGAATCACATGTTTGGTTATGCTATATTCTAAGCTTCATGTTACCTCTGTTTTGATCACTAGTATTTACAAATGAAAACAGCAGTACTCACTACTACAAAAACAGGCTTTTAGACCCTCTTATTTAGACCCTTTAAAAAAATGCAGGTCTAAATGAGGATTTTACCCTGCCAAGAGTTATTTACACCGGTGTCAAATGAGTAAACTTAATAAAGTAAGCTAAAAAGAAGTGGTCAAATGGGGTGAAATCGCTCAAACTATACTTTTAATGCACACATCCTCTTAAATCATTGTATTCAAAAGGTATTATTGGTGGGCTAATCTATGGTATTATTGGTGGGCTAATATATGTTAACTTTTGGCACCGTGTAGTGACTAGGACAAGTGAAAGAGATGAAAAGGGAGTAGTTATGGTCGACAATCTGAACCATGCCGAAGATTCAATAGCAACTAGTGCTGCTTCATCAGGTAATGTTGGTTAAGATATTTAAAATGCTGAGATTTATCTTGTGCATGTTCTATTACTTTTCTTTTTTCTAAATTGACTTTGATTCGTTAAACCACAACATAACTCCTTTCAATGACTTATATTATGGTATTACTGTGTGCTGGTTTATTATTAGGTACAAATAGTGAGGAGAAAGGAGGATCTATTCGCAATAATGAGCTTGGATTGTTGAGTCTTGAAGCTTCAGGACAATCCTCATCAGCACCAACTGGCTTTGCTTCATTTGGTAACAATTTTTTTTAATTTTATATATGGTTTCGGGAACAATTAGTAATTAATGCTTCTGTATCAACTTGCTAGACCAAAGTTTTGATGTTGCTGGTGTGGAATGGTTAAGCTTATGGTTGGATATGTTGTCGCCTTTTAGGAATCCCAAACATTCCCTATCATAAGCAGTTTTTAATAAGCATTCCCAAACAGCCTCCTTGATAAGCATTCTTCAATAAGCAATTCTAAACAACTCATGTATAATTTTATGGACTGTTTGGGACTACTTATTAGAAATGCTTATAAAGGGGCTTATTTGGGATTGCCTAATGAAATTGCATTTGAGAAGGGGCTGTTTGGGATTGCCATTTTTTTTAATGAAAATTTGACATATAGACAGGTTCGAATGAAACGAACAGGTCCAAAAAGGCATCATTTAGATCGGTGCTTCAACCGGTTTATATGTGTTTTATCACCGGTCTATAGAACCCTCTTTTAGACCGGTGCTTCAACCGGTCTATATGTGTTTTATCTTTTAGACCTCCCCCAATTTACACCTGCCCGACCACCGGTCTAAAAGGCCCCTAGAACCGGTCTAAAAGGCTGTTTTTGTAGTACTGACTACAATTTGGTGATAGTTTAGGTGTAACTAAATATGATACTCACTAGTCTATCACATAATAGATGCTAGTTATGAACTGACTTTTGGTTCTTGTTTTGTTTGTAATTTTGTAACAGGATTTCAGTCATGTCATTCATTAGTAGGAGGGACAGGGTCCATAATGGGTTGTTGCTGATATCCAAGGAAAGGAAGGAGTATCCAGACCGGATGATGCTCACTTTCTCAGTCTTTCCATCACCTAAAGTGTCGGATACAGTTGTCGAGCCCTACAGTGAAACTTTATCAGTGCATCAATTGGTTAAGAATGCACATGAATGCATAGTTCCTGACAATGAGGCTCTTTATGATATTTGTTTCTGTACACTTAAGCTCACCACTCCCAGCTGTAAGTCAATTTCCTCCCTATAGTCTTAAGGATAAGTTGTAAGTTTAGAAATGTAACATATGCAAGTGTGATAGATCTTATTTCTCATATTGTCATCTTACTTAGGGCCGAGCATTAGTAAATATATAAAGATTATGGTCAAAAGCCAGTTTCATATATATGTTTGTTGCTCTTTTACCCGATCAGAAGCTAATGTGTCTTGGTGCAGGTTGAAGTTGCTTTAAGAGATCTCATATTGTCTAATTATGCAAAGAAGAATAATGTTTACACCTCAGCACTCACACAGTCCGAGATACGTACCATTATTCTTGGTGCTGAAATTACCCCACCTTCTCAACAACGACAAAAAATAGCTGAGATAAAGAAACAGGTACTTATCAATTATTGTCTTTATTTGGAATCAGATAATTTCAGTGTTACATAGAACCTTGTTTTGGCTATCATATATTGTTGCGGAGGATATCACAACTCCTATCATATATTGTTGAGAAGGAAAGGACAATTATAACTTATTTCTTGAATTATATGATGGTTGTGCTACGCTAGTTTAGGCGGTTCAATTTATTCTTGGTGGTTTGGCTTGGTTTAATTTGTGGACCTAACGAGTGTTGATGTACTTTAATGGCTCCTGGAAATATAAATATGTATTCACATCAGGTATATAATCATGCATGGTCATCAATTTCTCTAATTTCCAATCCGCTTCAATTTTTATAGTTTATGCTTGCTTTAAGCTTCAAACCATATCTCTTCAATAATACTGTATGATATACTTAATTATCATATTTTGGCATAATGTTACCGCAATATTTAGGATTGCCTTATCCTTTTAGTAACTTTTTGAATTTGTGTAGGCCGCGAAATCACATACTATGTAATGTCTTTGCTACCTCCCTTTGTTTATCAATTTTTTGGTCTATGATATATATTCTTTTAGTACACTTTCATACAATATCGAGTCTCTTAATGAGTTAGTATCTCTTGTATTGTAGATGCAAATTACTTTGAGCAAGCTGATAATTTAATTTGGTTTTAATATGCAGATATCATTGACACTCAAAGTACTTTGAGTATCGTTTGCAGTTCAAGTTTTCTCTTGGAACATGGCAAGTAAGTCATAGGAGGGGAACATTGATTGACTTGGTTTATAAGGATGCATAATAGAAGCTTTTCCATGGTTTCATCCATATGGTTGATGACTCCTATGTATTCTTGTTAGTACACTTGATATTTTATCATCGTTTATTTTTGTACAAAGATGAACGATATGCATATGAACTATTCTTTTCGTTATATATGTAAATGATGTATCTCTTATCATGTCATATATGCAACGAATTGTGGAAAAAATGGTTATTGTCTATCATTTGTTTTCCCTAAATTACCAGCAAATGTTTTTATTAGTTGCTATTTATCTTGCCAATGCACCAGCAAATAGAATTAGTTGCTAGTTAAAAGTATCAACGAACTTTGTTTGGTTGCTAATCTAATAATTACCAACGACTTGGCACAAAACTGAAATCACCAACTGGTACAATAGTTGTTGGTAATTTACCAACGACTTGTGTAGTTTGTTGGTAAAGTACCAACGACAAGATACGTTCGTTGGTAAAAAAAATTTAGCGACAAGCGATTTTCCCACAACCATTGGTGGTCGCTAACGTCGTTGGTAACATCAATTACCAACCACTTTTGGCCGTTTACCAACAAATTTAGGTTGTTGGTAGTGGCAGCTTTTCTAGTAGTGAACTCCCAATTGTATAAAAATTTAAGAAACCACCCCCTCCAAGTTCAGCACAATAATAAATAAGGCACCTATAAAATGTAACATAAACCAACTGGCTAAAAAAAAAAAAAAAAAAAAGGCTATTTTAACACTATTGTTAAATAAAAAAAATATTCATATAAAAAAAGATAGAAACAAAATGTTACTAAACAGATTTTCTAATAATGTCACCGCAACTAATAAAAAAAAATAACGCATAAATGTAAACCAAATAAAAAAAAGAAGAAAGAAAAAAAATACCACGCCGCAGCGCGGCGGGTCATTTTCTCTCTCGTTATTTTCTATTATTTAATAAAAAAATAATAAAAACATTCTAAAAAACTGATATTAAAAAGTGTCCTATTATGGTGTATGATAATATATAACCATAATCAAATAATCGTCTTATAAAGGTTAAGGTTATAAGACCCAAGTGTCAAAGATCCTATTAAGTTCTATTAAAATATAACTTTTCCAATTAAGCGTTCTATAAAATTGATGTTTTATGACTAAAATTTCAATTGTCCTATTATGGTGTATCAACCTATGAGACCCAAGTGACAAGGGTCCTATTAAATTTTGTTATAATAAAACTATTACGAATAACCGTTGTAAAAACCTGATGTTTTATTACTTAAATAGCTAGTGTCCTATTAAGTTATGTTATAATAAAACTTTTGTGAATAAGCGTTCCATAAAACTGATCTTTTATGACTCAAATATCAAGTGTCCTATTATGGTGTATCAAGTTTTGATACCCAAGTATCAAGTGTCATATTAACTAATGTTTAAATAAAACTTTTGTAAATAAGCGTTCTAAAAAACTGATGTTTTATGACTCAAATAAGAAGTGTTCTATTATGGCGTATGATAATAAAACCATAACAAATAAGCGTACTATAAAGGTTAATGTTAAAAGACACAGGTGTCAAGGGTCCTATTAAGTTTTGTTAAAATAAAACTTTTGCAACTAAGCGTTCTATAAAACTGAAACTTTATGACTCAAATTTCAAGTGTCCTATTATGGTGGATGAATTTATGAGACCCAAGTGTCAAGTGTCATATCAAGTTATGTTTTAATAAAACTTAATTTGAATAAGTATTATAAAAAGCGGATGTTTTACGACTCTAAAAAGAAGTGTCATATTATGGTGTATCATAAAAAAACCATTATGAATAAGCGTTCTATAAAGGTTAACGTTATAAGACCCTATTGTCAAGGGTCCTATTAACTTTTGCTATAATAAAAAATGTTTGAGAATAAGCGTTCCATAAAACTGATGTTTTATGACTCAAATATCAAGTGTCCTATAATGGTGTATCAATCTATGGGACCCAAGTGTTAAGTGTCATATTAAGTTATGTTTTAATAATATGTTTGCGAATAAGCGTTCTAAATAATTAATGTTTTATGACTTATGTATCAAGTGTCCTATTATGGTGTATTGTAATAAAACCATAATGAATATGCGTCCTTTAAGGGTCCTACTAAGTTTTGTTATAATAAAACTTTTGCGAATAAACGTTCTAAAATACTGATATTTTATGACTCAAAAATAAAATGTCCTATTATGATGTATTTGATAATAAAGTCATTATGCATAAGCGTCCTATAAAGGTTAACATTATAATACCCACGTCTTAAGGGCCCTATTAAGTTTTGTTATAATAAAACTTTTGCGAATAATCGTTTTAAAAAAATGATGTTATATGACTCCAAAATGAAATGTCCTATTATGGTGTACGATAATAAAACTATTGTACATAAGCGTCCTATAAAGGTTAACGTTATAATACCCACGTGTCAAAGGTCTTATTAAATTTTGTTATAATAAAACTTTTGTGAATAAGCATTTTAACTAACTGATGTCTTATGACTCAAAACTCAAGTGTCCTATTATGGTGTATTATAATAAAACCATAATGAATAAACGTCCTATAACGGTTAAAGTTATAAGACTTAAGTGTCAAGGGTCTTATTAGGTTATGTCATAATAGGACATCTAGTGATCAAGTGTCGTATTATACTATCACATAATGGGACACCAACAACTAAATGTCTTATAAAGTAATTTATTAGGATCCATATTTTAAGTGTCCTATTAAGTTATATGATAATAGGACCCCAAATAATCAACCATCCTATTATATAACTTTTTAGGACACCGCCTAAGTAGCAAATATTTAAATAGGACCCTAAACGCTCATATGTCCTATTAAACAATTTTTTAGGACTCTATTATCATACCGTCCCACACAAGGGTCCTAAAAAGCCACTTTTCTTGTAGTGTGATATAAACGTGTCTCGCGATGGTCATGTTCATTGAAAGTCAATCATTTCAAATGTGCGAACTCTACCCAACATGTGCAAATCTATCTTAAAAAAAGCATGAGCACATGTGAAGGGGGGGGTATTTCAAAAATGCAAAACTCTCGAAGTGTTAACCAAAAGGTGTTTATTCATAAACACTTTGAGAGATTTTCACAAAAAAGGTTTTTATGGAAAGTGATCAACTAATCTAGGATAATCATGGAGTAATAAGGTGATTATGGTTAGGTTATGTCCTATGATCCGCCCGAGCCGGAGGGATCTACCCAAGGAAAATTCCAATAGATTAGAATTAGAAGTCCTTAGGTAAGATTTGAAAAAGGAGTAAATGAGAAAGGGAAAGAAGGGGTTGAAGAATTAAAAAGAAAAGTTTATGAAAGGGTGAAAAGAAATAGCCCTCCATGAAAACTTAGGGAAGAAATCGGGTCAATACATCTGCTATCGGTATTCACTAAGGTGATACTGATATTGAAGACAAGACGTCATGGACCCAGTGACGCGTTGCACCACCCCTCCTAGCCACTCGGATATCTCTTAAAAGATATTTGTTTCATTTCTCACGGAGAACTGATGCGCGTGCGTGTCGTTGCGGTTTAGCAGTATTAATGCCTACTCAAGTTTTAAATTTATATTTAGCCGACTTATCATTAACACACACACTTAACTAGCAGTGTACCCGGTCAGTATGAATATAATGGTAAGTAGAGTGTCGATCACTAAGAGTGGAACGTATTATCTAGTTATTCTAATCAGTATTTTAATATCCTAAGTTAGCTATACAACCTAATCTAACGCAAGAGGGTTCAGCCTGAGAGACTGGCACGATTTGGTTATGATTAAATAGTAAACTAAACTAATGAGCACGAATCAGCGATTAGCACACACGTACAGAGATAGATACTCGAGACAATAAGAAGACCTGTCCTGATAATTAAGTAGCTTGTCACTTGTTTTATTGCTAGTTTTATATGAAGTGTACATAATTAAACCTTTCTCGTTGGCTCTAATCTTATCGGCGAATAAACCCTTAATGATTACTTATGTCTATCCTATTTATTCAAGAGACGCTAAAACAAATAGGCGAGGAAGGGGCATGGCGACCCAAGCAAGACTCAGCTAGACACAGAGGTTATCAATGCACTAATAAAAGTCACCAAAGACATCAACATATAAACTTTAATTAATGGGAAAGCAATATTAAGGGGAGTGCATGATCTTCCGTAGTCACATGACACAAGCCCATCAATCCTGATGAATTAAAGTGTACTAAAACAATAAAACAAAACTACTTAATGAATTGAATACATGCAGGACCTTCTTACAGCTCTTGTATCTTTGTTTAAGGTGTGTCTTGTGCTGCTTGGTCGTCTGAATTCGGCTCTAGGGTTATATCTTCACACACGTCCAAGACTCTCAAATTCGTCTGACCTTGGGGTATTTATAGTTTCTGTCTCAGGGATAGATGCGGCGCATTGAGTGAATAGATGCGGCGCATTGACTTAACTTCGCGTGGGGTCCAAGATTAATATATTCAGGAATATTCGTACACCGTCTTCAGATGCGGCGTATCTTGATCTTTGTATGCGGCGCATGTACTTAAGCTGTCTTGGATTGTAACTTGTGAAATCTTGATAGTGATACGCCGTATGTTAGAAGTACATTGCGGCGTATCTGGAGTAGAACGAGCTTGATCTTCTGGATTTCAGTAGGCTTTTGACATATTGCTTGTTTTGCTCCATAATTAATCCAAAATCGCCAAGTTTCACATAATGCTTGTTTTTACCTGAGAATTACTAAAGTAAACATTAATGTATCGATTCTCATAGATAATGTAATAAAACAAGTCAAATAAATAGGATAAATGATGATAATAAAATGTACTTATTTGAGTTCATCAAATATCCCCCCACTTGAACTTTACTTGTCCCCAAGTAAACCTTAGAATTAATCAAATGAAAATGTATCCTAAAAGATATTAGGATTTATTTTTATATTTAAGCACGTATTCGTTTTGTCATAATCACACAAGCAAACACTTAACGAAGTAGAAACCAAAATAATTTTTAATGTAAAACAATTCTAAATCGTTTAGTTGCTTAGTCGTGACGAATATTCTATCATAGGCTTGGCAAGTATACGCATCTCCCCCACTAAAGCCAAGGAGTAACAAGTCTAAAGCGGTAAAAAGGGTTTGTTGGTTAAGGGTTGATCATCCTTTTTAATCTCTATCGATCTCACATTCCAGAAAAGGCGACAAAATTACAAATACATGATCGAATCCACGACCACGATACTTGCAATTGCTCAAATCCTTAACTCGAATAGGCTAAAGATAGGACCAAGTAATCTTCACCAATAATATTATATCAAAAAGGCGACAAAATCATAAATACATAGCCGAATCCACGACTACGATACTTAAGATTGCTCAAATCCCAAATCTCAATAAATCAAAGGTTTGGATGAAGAATGATATAGGGTATGGATAATATTTGGGATACAAATTGGTGTAAAATGAAAATAAAAAATAAACAGAACAGATAAATTAAAATCCTAAGTGTGGTTAATTACTTTCCCAACCATCCCATGAATAAGACTCATATCATTGAATAACTCACGCTTTAACACTTGAAACACACGCTTTAGGTAGACACGAATTATACTCAACAAGATCTCAATCAAAGAATAACCATAGTTGGCGTTCCCATAACGACCAACTCCCATTCAATCCATAAATATAATATACAACAACAAATAGTGGTGATATCTCCCACTTAATACAAAACTTTACATAAGTTGGTTAAAACAAACTTCCAAATTTTCCTTTTTTTTTTTTTTTTTTTTTTTTTTTTTTTTTTTTTTTTTTTTTTTTATATCAACATATATGTGTAAAATTTCACAACTTTTCTATCACTATTTTTCCGGATAATTTTTCTATATTCTTCATACTTTCAGAAATAACTGTAATAGTGAAAGTAGCAAACACACGAAAAATAAACTAAAAGTTATACAATATTTACTTTCATACCAATTGCATTGTGCAATTTCCCGACCTAACCAAAGATAATGAATTACGCACGCGAACACAGGTAATGTAAGGAAACACACTTTGCCTAAAGCAATTAACCACGGATTTTAATCTACAGGGTAGGCTAAGGTGTAAGGGTGTATCGAAACATTATAACAAAGGTGTAAGAAATGAAAGGAATGGCTCTGAGGGTTTTTCTAGGGGTATCTTACTCTAAAAGTGAGAGTAAACAAAGGGTTTATACGGGGGTTAACTAACCAGTGTAGTTAGTTAATATCACATAACATATAAAGGCTATTTGGGTGTAATCCTAGAAATTTACCAATTTAGACAAGTCACTCCAATTATATAGATAATACTCATTATGGTGGTCTCGAATAGTATACAAGCCAAGTTCTAAAGTTTACAAGTCACCGGCACACTAAAGTTTTAATATTTTTGAAAGAATAGAGTTATGTGTGCGGTTATGTAATTTAGACTTTAATAAAAAACATGCTAAAAAAATTAAATTTTGATATATTAAGTGCATTTTAAGCATATTTTGAAAAAGTTTAGGACAAGTAAGTGTTCTAATTCTCCATCCCCCCCACTTAAGTTAAACAACGTCCTCGTTGTTTTTGTCAAAGGTTAAAAATTGGAAAATAAAAGAATTAAAACAGAAAAACTCCCCTGAGATTTGCTCGGTATGATCCTCCATTATTCGTATAAGAGCAAAAATCAACTTTCTTGTAGATGAGAACGTTTAAGCTTCATAGATGATGTATCTACAGAAAATGCAGGAATCTATAATACCATTTAGACTTTAACACACCTGAGTTAAGAAGGTTCAAACTTGCATAATACATTAGTAGTTAGTAAAAATAAAACCTAAAAAATTAAACTGTAAATCATCAGGTCAGTCGATACGCCGCATCTTATGGAAGAAGATAAGCCGTATCGAGCCTGGAATAAATACGAATCAGAATAAAAGATGCGTCGCATCCTTAACCAGAGATGCGCCGCATTAAATAAACTGACAGAAAGTTTTAAAGTAAAAAATAAAAATGCAGAAAATGAAATAAGATATGACCAGTGCAGGTGATGCGTCGCATCTTATGATAGAGATGCGCCGCATCTTATGCAGGTCTGACAGACTCGACACAGAACAAAAAAGTGAAAATTTTTCTTCCGGGTTGTCTCCCGGTCAGTACTTGTCTTTATTCCAGAGTCTTCAAGTTAGACTCACGTTCAGCTCCTTATTTTGTTCTTGTTACGTGCCATCCTTCTTCTTTCATCCGAAAGATGTTACCGTATAGCTCCGCAACATTTTCTTCCGTTCGACTTAATCTAATATATTCTTCGGTCTTCGTCGCAACATATTCCTCATATGGTCCCAAAGAGTATTTGATGACTTCAATTTTTTCAGAAATTATCATGGGTGGGTTATTATAAGTGATCCCAAGTAGTTGACATTTTCTCTCGATGAATTCTTCTTCGTCTTTATCAACAAACTTGAAATAAGGATCCTTATTCAAATAGTCATTAAGTTCATCAATTAATATTCCTCGTGACTCATCGTTATTATCATAGGGATAATAATCAACAAAGTTAATGGATTGATAATAATCTTGAATCTCGTCCCACTTTCTTTTCAATTCCCATTGTAAGCGTCGATTAAGCCTTGTGTAATCATCACATTTTCGATGCACCCATTCCCAGAAAGTAGTATTCGATGCTCCCTTTAGTTCTTTTAAGTATTCAATTCTACCTTTTTCTTGCAAAGCCTCTGCTCTACGTGGGGAATCTTCAATTTTTTCATACCAATCATAGTCTTCAAAGTATATATCGTTTCCAACTCATTTCATTCCAATTATACTTCCCCCATTGCAGGTTCCATCATCCTTCCAATCACAGGTTGGCCATTCACTACTTCCATCCTTGAAACGGAAAGGTTTACAAGTGTGTTTAATATGCCCAAATTCCCATGGTTTATCCCAAACCCATGGTATCTGGTCATTCCATTCGTAGTACCAGGTGTTTTTGAACTCATCATAAGTTTTGAATCCTGGTAGATCTCCAGTTAGCACATCAGCGTCGATTTGAAGAAGGTAATTAAATTCTTTGTATTGTTTGCACAAGGGTGTCTCATAATTGAACACATCAATGTCTATGCTGAACAATTCTTCAATGCCTTTCTTGATCGTTGAATCGTCATGTGATGATCCTTGTTGCTTTCTACATCCTCATCTTCTCCTCTCATCCAATATACCCATAACACATCTTTAGTAGCTTGGTCCATGATCTTATGGTTATTGAACTTACTAGCTAACCAATTTGAAAAATCAGCATTATTAGGATCGTAGTTAACGTCAAAGCTAGTATTACCAATCATTTTCCTCCTTATCTCCATGAACTCATTAAATTGTTCTTTAAAACTTCGTGTCAACCATGAAGTCACAATCCGTTTGACTTCATTTGTAGGAGCAAATTTGGGATCACCGTATTTAAGTTCAAGCCATTCTTCTAAAGAGATATCCATCAACCTTACCAACTTTTTATGAAACAGTATCTCCGATTCAGCATAAATTCTTTCATCATCCAAATTGCTTTTATCTAATCCCCAATACTGTTCGGAATAAGGCATATAAGGAGTTTGTATAGGTTGGATATTTCCTCTACCATAGCTTTTGTTGTTCGATTTGTTGACTGCATTTGCTGAGTTCATGTATTCAATTTGGAATTTCCCATATTTCTCTTCGCTAGTCGTCCAAGTTAATCCTTTAGATTCAATGATAGGCCATAAGAGTAACAATTCATCTTCAGTGTAGCTCATTAGTAAATCATAAGAGAATATCCCATCTTCAATATTGCATAAGCGTTTGAATTCCATAAAAGTAGCTTCAAGAGGGGTTTCCCAAGAAAATAAATCGGCATCAATCGTGAGTACATTGAAGTTGACATCTTCATAAACTTCCACTGAGTAGAAAGGCATGTTGGTTTGAGATACGGATTTGAGTAAAGCATCGATCGTAGGTAAGTTGCTAGTAATAGCATCGAAATTTTTGAATGAATCCGAAAGCAAGAGTTCCTTTTCTAATTCTGAGCTTTTAGTAATGCTTAATGCTGGGAACTTGCTCAAGCTAACTTCATAGTTATCACACTCGTCATCACTTTCCAGAATCAACGGCTTTTTGGTGCGGGACTTTTCATTGTGCATATCTTTCATAAGTTCCTTAGCAAGATATCCGTTCAATGACATATCTACCATAGCAAAACCTGTCATCATAGGCAAAATCGTCAGTAGGATCTGTTTGCTAGAAGAGAAATTAATGAATGTAGAAATGAATATAAAGAATAAAAATGGCTGATATCTGCGAACGATGCGCCGTATCCAAAAAGTTGGATACGCCGTATCCAGAAAGTTGGATACGCCGTATCTTATTACGTTAAAATTTAATCAGACTTTTATTTAGAAAACAGATACACCGCTTATGAATTAGAATGCGCCGTATCAAGTTTAAATTATCAAAAATCGATTATATTTATTAAAATTAAATGCGTCGTATTAACAAAAGCTAATGCGCCGTATTTTCGTTACGTTTCAAAATACAAGATTTTTTATTTAGCAGATGCGCCGTATCGATAAAGATCGATGCGTCGCTTTTGTTTAAAAATTCGAAAAACCGTTTTTAATTTAAATAGAAAATACGCCGTATCTGTTAAAACAGATGCGTCGTATGGCGTTAGGGTTTAGAAAAATTTCTTATTAAAAACAGAATACGCCGTATCTTGGGGAAAGATGCGTCGTACTCGAATTTATTAAACGCGTTGTATTTTATAAAAATTAAACGCAATACGCCGTATCTGTGAAAACAGATGCGCCGTATCGTTTGTATCAGCTCAATACAACGATAGCAGAATGCAGAAAAATACAAAAAAGAAAAACAAAAAAAAAAAAAAAATCAAACAAAAAGGAAACAAGAATTATAGAAAATAAAAACACACAAAAACAGAAAATATGCAACTTATACAATGAATGCAATCTATCTAATATATAACAGGGTTAGTGGTTAGAATCTAAAAAAAAACTAAAAATAAAAACCTAATTAAAATACTAATCAAATTAACAGATAATAACAATTCACTCCCCGGCAGCGGCACCAAAAACTTGATGCGCGTGCATGTCGTTGCGGTTTAGCAGTATTAATGCCTACTCAAGTTTTAAATTTATATTTATCCGACTTATCAATAACACACACACTTAACGAGCAGTGTACCCGGTCAGTATGAATATAACGGTAAGTAGAGTGTCGATTACTAAGAGTGGAACGTATTATCTAGTTATTCTAATCAGTATTTTAATATCCTAAGTTAGCTATACAACCTAATCTAATGCAAGAGGGTTCAGCCTGAGAGACTGGCACGATTTGGTTATGATTAAATAGTAAACTAAACTAATGTGCACGAATCAGCGATTAGCACACACGTACACAGATAGATACTCGAGACAATAAGAAGACCTGTCCTGATAATTAAGTAGCTTGTCACTTGTTTTATTGCTAGTTTTATATGAAGTGTATATAATTAAACCTTTCTCATTGGCTCTAATCTTATCGGCGAGTAAACCCTTAATGATTACTTATGTCTATCCTATTTATTCAAGAGACGCTAAAACAAATAGGCGAGGAAGGGGCATGGCGACCCAAGCAAGACTCAGCTAGACACAGAGGTTATCAATGCACTAATAAAAGTCACCAAAGACATCACCATATAAACTTTAATTAATGGGAAAGCAATATTAAGGGGAGTGCATGATCTTCCGTAGTCACATGACACAAGCCCATCAATCCTGATGAATTAAAGTGTACTAAAACAATAAAACAAAACTACTTAATGAATTGAATACATGCAGGACCTTCTTACAGCTCTTGTATCTTTGGTTAAGGTGTGTCTTGTGCTGCTTGGTCGTCTGAATTCGGCTCTAGGGTTATATCTTCACACACGTCCAAGACTCTCAAATTCGTCTGACCTTGGGGTATTTATAGTTTCTGTCTCAGGGATAGATGCGGCGCATTGAGTGAATAGATGCGGCGCATTGACTTAACTTCGCGTGGGGTCCAAGATTAATATATTCAGGAATATTCGTACACCGTCTTCAGATGCGGCGTATCTTGATCTTTGTATGCGGCGCATGTACTTAAGCTGTCTTGAAATTGTAACTTGTGAAATCTTGATAGTGATACGCCGTATGTTAGAAGTATATTGCGGCGTATCTGGAGTAGAACGAGCTTGATCTTCTGGATTTCAGTAGGCTTTGACATCTTGCTTGTTTTGCTCCATAATTTATCCAAAATTGCCAAGTTTCACATAATGCTTGTTTTTACATGAGAATTACTAAAGTAAACATTAATGTATCGATTCTCATAGATAATATAATAAAACAAGTCAAATAAATAGGATAAATGATGATAATAAAATGTACTTATTTGAGTTCATCAAGAACACTGTATAATCTATCGGCCTCTCACTCCGAGATGTGTTGATATTGAAAAGGTGGCCCTCTTCTCCATGCCTCCGACGACTAAAACCAAAACGCACATTATCGAGTCTAGAGCGATGAGATTCATCAAAGATCTCTTAGGAACACATCCAATATAATACACTTGTGTTCGCCAAAAAGGACACAATTTGTAAGAGTCTTAATGAGATCTACGGATCTTGCTTTATATCATGATGGTTACACACTTCAAACGGTCTACAGTCGTGGGGTGATCTCCAACAACTCACTAAATTGTAGGTGCACACACTACAAAAAAAAGGCTTTCAGAGACTGAATTTCTAGGGACTGATATATCAGTCGCTGATACATAGCATCGGTAACTGAAACATCAGTTACTGATACTTTTAAGGACTGATTTTTATTGACTTTTTGCGGCGGCTAAAAATCAGTCCTCGATTCAGTGACCCCATATCTGAGACTAAATTTCAGTTACTAATATGCCTGTACGGGAAAAAAATTTGGAGGCAAATTTGTTAGTGACTGAATAAGGGTGACAATTCAGTCCCTAGTAAATGTACATCATATCTAAGACTAAATTTTAGTTACAAATATATTTGCGCAATAAAAAATTTTGGCGGAAAATTTGTTAGTGACTGAATTATAGTCACAGTTCGGTCCCTAATACATGGAGTTCATAGCTAAGACTAAGTTTCAGTTACAAATATGTCTACACAATAAAAAGGTTTGGAGGGAAATTTTTTTAGTAACTGAATTTCAGTCACAGCTGCGTCCCTGTTACATGGACATCATACCTAAGACTAAAATTCAGTTACAAATATGTTTGCGCAATAAAAAAAGTTTGGAGGGAAATTTGTTAGTGACTGAATTTGAATCACAATTCAGTTCCTAATACATGGACATTATAGCTAAGACTAAAGTTCAGTTACAAATACGTATGCAAAATAAAAAAAAATTTGAGAGAAAATTGTTTATGACTAAATTTTAGTCCCACATAAACCTCTTATAAATGGGCAACATATTTAAGACTAAAATTCAGTTACAAATATGTCTACACAATAAAAAGTTTTGTAGGGAAAATTTGTAGTGACTTAATTTCAGTCACAGCTGAGTCCCTATTACATGGACATCATACCTAAGACTAAAATTCAGTTACAAATATGTGTGCGCAATAAAAAAGGTTTGGAGGGAAATTTGTTAGTGACTGAATTTCAATCACGAATCAGTCCCTAATACATGAACATAATAGCTATGATTAAATTTCAGTTACAAATACGTATGCAAAATAAAAAGGTTTGGAGAGACAATTATTTGTGACTGAATTTCAGTCCCACATAAACGTCTTATACATGGGCAACATATTTAAGACTAAAATTCAGTTATTCATTGAAAGTGTAGGCTTATATTGTGACTTATATTGTGACTGGTATATATTTAACTCCGTTCATTAGCAAGGTTATTGACTTTTACCTATTATCATGAGTAACTAATTCACAAATTTCAATGCTTTTGGCCCAATCCATTTCCGTTAATTTATCGCTTGTAGCTGCATTACAAATTTCAATGCTTTGTTCCATCACCAATAATCTAGCCATAACGTGATGGGCAAAATTGTAATGAATCAAATGCCAACCATGTGCCACGAAGTCAGGATAAACCATTTTATATACCCATAAAAACAAATATTATGTAAAAGGGCAAAAGATATATTTAATTCTCCCATTTAATTTGAAGATTAAGGTACTTTCTCACAAAATTTTCTATGCTTAATTGATATTTAATTCGTTGGTTCCTCAATTTTAGTTTTTCATATAACTAGTCTTAATTCATTGCTGTTAATTTTTGTTTTTGCTATGCCGATACCTATTAAAATTTATGTATGATTTTATTTTGATTACTTATGTTATGAGCATAATAATAAGAGTAAATTACATGGTTCGTCCCCTGTGGTTTAGGGTAAATTTCACTCTCAGTCCTTATTTTTTTTCTCTTGCATCATTGGTCCCTATTTAGTTTCAATTGCACACCGGTGATCCTTATCATTAATTGGCGTTATCTTTTCCGTTAGCAAGTGGCAACGTTAGTCCATTAACCAAACAAGCGTTTGTAACGTTAGTCCTTTTACTAACGGCCGTTTTATTTTTTTTTCCAAATTTTTTTTTCTGAAAAATAAAAAAGAAAGAAAAATAATTTCGAAAAAAAAAATATTTTTCTAAAAAAAATTATTTCAAGAAAAAAATTTATAAAAAAAAAAATCTATTTTTTTTTTCGAAAAAAATTTCAATTTTTTTTTCTGAAATAATTTTTTTAGAAAAATATTTTTTTTTCCGAAAACTCTTTTTTTTCCATTTTATTTTTCTGAAAAAAATTTTTTAGAAATTTTTTTTATGAAATTTTTTTCTTGAAACCCACAAACGGCATCTCCATAAACAACAAACGGCAACTCGTTACCAATTCCGGCCACTTACAACCGACCTTCATAAACCCATAAAATAAAACCCACTTCCACCATTCAAGAATCTAACATACATCAAATAAATCTGGTACACCATATAAACTATAGATATCACTTTTACAAGAACCAATAAAACAAAACCCACTTCCACAAAACTCACTTTTACATCATATAAACTATAAATCTCTACTGCTTCTCAACCTTGGTTCTAAGTGGCTTTTATTAACCATTTCATAACTAGCCTCTTCGAAAGCACTACCTTTTTTCTGCCATTAGCACCATAACATTGATTTGGTCAAAATGTGAGACTTTTTCTTTTTACCATTTTAGCACCACGCCACCACCGTAAGCAAAAGCAAGACCCTTTTGACCATTTTAGCATCACAAGATATGCAAAACCCACATTAGGTTATGAATTTTTATACACCGCACCAACAACCCAGATCGATGGTGGTGGTGGTGACGAGATGGTGGTTTTTAAGAGAGAAAGATGGAGATGAGATTTGCAATAGAGAGATGTCAAATGTGTGTTTATGTTTTGGTGTTGGTGGATACACAGGTATATATGTGTTTTTATTTTTCAATATAATATAATTGTAAAGACAATATTGCCCTTGAATTAACTCTTATTAATTCAAGAAAAAAATATTTTTCTAAAAAAATAAGAGTTTTCGGAAAAAAAATTTTCTAAAAAAATTATTTCAAGAAAAAAATTTCTAAAAAAAATTTTCAGAAAAAAAAAATGGAAAAAAAAAAAGAGTTTTCGGAAAAAAAAATATATTTCTAAAAAAATTATTTCAGAAAAAAAAATTTGAAATTTTTTTATTATAAATTTTTTTCTTGAAATAACTTTTTTAGAAAAATATTTTTTTTTCGAAATTATTTTTCTTTCTTTTTTATTTTTCAGAAAAAAAAATTGGAAAAAAAATAATTTCGGAAAAAAAATAAAACGGCCGTTAGTAAAAGGACTAACGTTGCAAACGCTTGTTTGGTTAATGGACTAACGTTGCCACTTGCTAACGGAAAAGATAACGCCAGTTAACGATAAGGACCACCGGTGTGCAATTGAAACTAAATAGGGACCAACGATGCAAGAAAAAAAAATAGGGACTGAGAGTGAAATTTACCCTAAACCACAGGGACGAACCATGTAATTTACTCTAATAATAATAATTATTGAATATGCCGTTAAAAAAGTATATAATAATTATTGAATAAAGTTTTTAGTGATTTGTGGTGGTTGCTTGAATCATACTGTTATTCCTGAAGTCGCACCTATTAGACAACCAAGTAATGTTGAGGTCGCACCTATTGAACAACCAAGTAATGCTCAAGTTGAACCTATTGAACAACCAAGTAATGCTGAGGTCGCAAATGCTGTTAACCCACCCAACAAGCGCAAACAAAATACAAATAAAAATGTAATAAAGATTTTAGAAGGTTTGCCTAAGGGTACTAAAATTTCTTTGGAAATGGATAAAGGCACAAAGGCCTGACAGGATTCACCCCTCCTTGATGAATTGAGATGTGCATAAACTTAACTCCCGGAGCGGCACAAATTTCATGATACACGATACTTCTCGAAGAAAAATTCCAAACCCGAATATCATTAGTTGAGAGTGCTCAAGATTGACAACCCTAAAACCCCGTTGAGAACGATATACAGGCATTTCGAGTTTTCAGGATAAGTCCTTTGGTTTGACCAATGTCTCCGTAGTATTCAAAGATAAGGAATCCAATTTGAGTGGCATATATGAGGAGCGCTTTACCTATTATATCTAATCGTGACAGACAATCCGCATCGCGATTTTGGTAGACACTATAGGACGCGTTAGGAACACAGTTAGATTGGAGTATAACCTACCATTCCTAGACCGATGGTCAGGGTGAGCATACTATCCGACATTAGGAGATATGCTTAGGGCATGCACTATTGATTTTGGAGGAAACAGGAATGCACATCCCCCTTAGTTGAACCTTCTCCTTGGTTATCTACTAATTGTTTATTTAAAAGCGATCCCAAAATTGAGTCAATCCTTCAAGAATGTTGAGTTTCTTTTCTTACAACTTGATACCTAACTTATTTCATGACAATTCTTGTTTGATGAGTTGTGAAGTTAAGTTAGATTCAAGTTGTTACGTAGTTTAAAATTAGGTTTAATCTCATGACAGTTCTTGTTTGATGAGTTGTGAGATTAAGCTGAAATCAAGTTGTTACTGGCTTAAACTGTGGTTTAGTTTAATCTCATGACAGTTCTTGTTTGATGAGTTGTGTGGTTAAGCTAGATTTTAGTTGAGGCTCAACTTAAACTACCGAAAGGATACCTAAGGTTTTTGATGGCTTTGCTCAAGGACGAGAAAGCTTGCCTTACTGTGTGATTATTATGTGGTTTCATTTATGTGATTTCTAGAGGTTAGGAAAGGAAGGTGTCCTTGTAGCCGAACCACTATAAATCCTTGTGTTGTGGTTTGATCTTTCCATCCCTATCTTTCATTTCATTTCATTTACTTTACTTGCATTACGTATTTACATTTGTCTATATTTGTTCATATTGTTTAAAAGTTGAAGTCACATAAGATCGAATCGAAGTTTTTAAAAGTAAACAAAAGTTTTCACAATAAAATTTAAAAGAGGTAAAACTATTCAACCCCCCTTCTAGTTTTCCATATGAATGGTACACCTAATTAATGGTTTATACAGCTTATCACAAACACTAGTTAAGGACTAATCAATAAAACACACTTCACATTTTATCTCAACTCACTTCTTTTTAGCAACAAACAAACAATTATAAACAACATACGAGTAATTACCTCTTCGCGTAACCACTTAGCAAAAGATTTACTGTGCTCATTCTCAAGCAATGCCATTTTTTTACCCGGGTTTTTTGTTTTCAAAACTTCCTTGTGTCGCCTGAAACAAATAAATGTCTTTGATTATTATATTTGATAGCACATTTTACGTAATGAAATAGACATGTGTTATTAATACTTACTCGATATACGGTTGAATTTCATCTGTATTTTGTATATCATACAAATGTGTTTTCTGAATGAATTCTCCGGAAACTTCACTTGATTTGCCGGCCGACAATGGCTTTCCATCCTCATTTTCATTGGTTACATGTTTATCAGGTGGGATACTAATAGTTTTCATGGTTTTATGATATTCACTAAAAAAACTCTATTGTTTCTTTCGCGATAGTCTCCTCAGCAATGCATCCCTATGGTCTATTTCTTTTTCACACATGTCCTTTACTAACCTTCATACATCTTTCGAAGGGATACATCCACCGAAAGCATATGGGACCACATAATTTTACCTCCCTAGTTAGGTGCACAGTCAAGTGTATCATAATATCAAAAAATGATGGAGGAAAGAACTTCTCGAGTAGGCACAGTGTCACAACAAGTTCTTCTTTCATCTTATCTAGTTCTTGCAAGCCGATTTCTTTCCTACATATAGATTTAAAGAAAAATCAAAACCTGATAATAGCATATCGTGTGGGTGGGTGCATGATTGAATGTATAGCAATGGGCAAAAACTCTTGCATTAGCATGTGATAGTCATGCGATTTAAGGCCAATGAGCTTCCTATCATTTAGGCTGACCAAACTAGAGAAATTTGAACAATAGTCTTGTGGTACCCTGATGTTGCATAACGTTTCACAAAAGATGTCTTTTTCAGCATTCGTTAATGTGTAACCTGCTGGAGGTAGTGTTGTTTTGTCTGCTTCTTGCCTAGCAAACAACTCTTTTTTTTATCCCCAACTCTTCCAGATCTAATAAAGTATTCATTCCATCTTTTGTCTTTCCAGGAACATTCAGCAAAGTTCCGACTAGACTCTCACCAACATTATTTTCTACATGCATGAAGTCAATACAATGCGGAACAGAATTATGCCTCCAATACCTTAGCTTTCGATAGCAAATGTTGAATTTCTTCCAATATGCTTCAT
Source organism: Artemisia tridentata subsp. tridentata (assembly GCA_021014915.2). Lineage (NCBI taxonomy): Eukaryota > Viridiplantae > Streptophyta > Magnoliopsida > Asterales > Asteraceae > Artemisia > Artemisia tridentata. The sequence goes on from CP139509.1 coordinate 456,223,893, forward strand.
TTACTTGGCTTGAACTACCCTCTTCTTCTGTTGTTTTCCTTTTCTACTTTTTAATTTACACTCCTCTACTTTTTAATTTTCCTTTTTCACCTCTGCCTCTGGTATCTTCTTGGTTTTTCGAGGTTTTTCCTTTTTGATGCGCGTGTGCGTAGTGCTCAAATTTATACCCACGGTATGTCGTTGTGGTTTTAGCAGTATTCAAGTTTTAAATTTATATTTAGCCGACTTATCAATAACACACACACTTTAATGAGCAGTGTACCCGGTCAGTATGAATATAATGGTAAGTAGAGTGTCGATCACTAAGAGTGGGACGTATTATCTAGTTATCCTAATCAGTATTTTAATATCTTAAGTTAGCTATACAACCTAATCTAACGAAAGGGGGTTCAGCCTGAGAGACTGGCACGGTTTGGTTATGATTAAATATAAACTAAACTAATAGGCACGAATCAGCGAATAGCACACACGTACACAGATAAATACTAGAGACAATAAGAAGACCTGTCCTGATAGTTAAGTAGCTTGTCACTTGTTTTATTGCTAATTTTATATGAAGTGTATAGTTCGATGCAACGCACCGAGATTAAGTCCTTTCTCGTTGGTTCTAATCTGATCGGCGAGTAAACCCTTAATGATTACTTATGACTATCCTATTTACCTTTTCTTCCTACTTTTCTACAGACGATAGAATGCATAGGTGATAAAATAAATAGGCGAGGGCAGAGGCATGGCGACCCGATCAACGCTCAGCTAGACACAGAGGTTATCAATGCACTAATAAAAGTCACCAAATACATCAACATATAAACTTTAATTAATGGGAAAGCAATATTAAGAGGAGTGCAATCTTTCCGTTGTCACATTACACAAGCCCATCAATCCTGATGAATTAAAGTGTACTAATACAATAAAACAAAACTACTTACTGAATTGAATACATGTAGGACCTTCTTACAGCTCTTGTATCTTCGTTCAAGGTGTGTCTTGTGCTGCTAACACGTCTGAATTCGTCCTAGGGTTTTGTGGTCTTCGGTCTTCTTCGGTATTAGGCTCCCGAAATTCGTCTGGTCTTGGGGTATTTATAGTTTCTGTCTGAGGGTTAGATGCGGCGCATCTAATAAGTAGATGCGGCGCATTGACTTAACTTCGCGTGGGGTCCAAGATTAATATATTCAGGAATATTCGTACACCGCCAGAAGATGCGGCGTAACTCCATTCTTAGATGCGGCGCATGTCCTTTGCCGTCTTGTATAATATCTTGTGAAATCTTGATAGTGATGCGCCGTATGTAATAAGTAAGATGCGGCGTATCTGGAGCAGAATGTCTTGATCTTGTACATTTCAGTAGACTCTTAACTTCTTGCATGTTTTGCTCCATAATTAGTCCAAAATCGCCAAGTTTCACATAATACTTGTTTTTACCTGAGAATTACAAAAGTAAACATTAACGTATCAATTCTCACAGATAATATAATAAAACAAGTCAAATAAATAGGATAAATGATAGTAATAAAATGTACTTATTTAAGTTCATCAAATATCCCCCCACTTGAACTTTACTTGTCCCCAAGTAAACCTTAGAATTAATCTTATGAAAATGTATCCTAAAAGATATTAGGATTTATTTTTATATTTAAGCAAGTATTCATTTTTGTCATAATCACACAACCAAACACTTAACGAATTAGAAGTAAAATAAAATATTCTGATAAAAGAAAATCTAATCGTTTAACTGTCCAGTCGTGACGAATATTCTATCATAAGCTTGGCAAGTATACTCATCTCCTCAACTAAAGCCAAGGAATAACAAGTCTAAAGCGGTAAAAAGGGTTTGTAGGTTAAGGGTTAATAATTCTTCTTAATCTCTATCGATCTTAAATTCCAGAAAAGGCGACAAAATCACAAATACATGATCGAATCCACGAACACGATACTTGCAATTGCTCAAATCCTTAACTCGAATAGGCTAAAGATAGGACCAAGTAATCTTTACCAATAATATTATATCAAAAAGGGCGACAAAATCATAAATACATAGCCGAATCCACGACTACGATACTTAAGATTGCTCAAATCCCTAATCTCAATAAACCAAAGGTTTAGATAAAGAATAATATAGGGTATGGATAATATTTGGGATATAAATTGATGTAAAATGAAAAATAAACAAAACAGATAAATTAAAATCCTAAGTGTGGTTAATCACTATCCCAACCATCCCATGAATAAGACTCATATCATTGAATAACTCACGCTTTAACACTTGAAACACACGCTTTAGGTAGACACGAATTATACTCAACAAAATCTCAATCAAGGAATAAACCTTAGTTGGCGTTCCCATAACGTTCAACTCCCATTCAATCCATAAATATAATATACAACAACTAGTGGTGATATCAACCACTTAATACAAAACTTTACATAAGTTGGTTAAAATAAACATCCAACCTTTCCTTTTTTTTTTTTTTTTTTTTTTTTTTTTTTTTTTTTTTTTTTTTTTTGAAACTTGAAACATAAACATAGATGTGTAAAATTTCACCACATCACTATAATGATAACTCTGGATAATTTTTCCATACTTTTCATGACTTTCAGAAATAACGGTAATAGTGAAAGTAGTAAACACACGAAAAACAAGACTCAAAGATATACAATATTTACTTTCACTCCAATTGCATTGTGCAATTTCCCGACCTAACCATAGATAATGAATTACGCACGCGAACACAGGTAATGTAAGGAAACACACTTTGCCTAAAGCAATTAACCAACCACGGATTTTAATCTACAGGGTAGGCTAAGGTGTAAGGGTGTAACGAAACATTTTAAACATTGGTGTAAGAAACGAAAGGAATGGCTCTGAGTGTTTTTCTAGGGGTATCTTACTCTAAAAGTGAGAGTAACAAAAGGGTTTATACAGGGGTTAACTAACCAGTGTAGTTAGCTAATAACACATAACATATAAAGGCTATTTGGGTGTAATCCTAGAAATTTACCAATTTAGACAAGTCATTCCAATTATATAAATAATACTTATTATGGTGGTCTCGAATAGTATACAAGCCAAGTTCTAAAGTTTACAAGTCACCGGCACACTCATAGATTTGTGAATTTTTGAAAAATCACAATTTTTGAAAATAACGTCATGTGTGCAGCTATGTAATTTAGATCTTAAACAAAAACATGCTATAAATTTTTAATTTTGATATATTAAGCACATTTTAAGCATATTTTGAAAAAGTTTAGGACAAGTAAGTGTTCTAATTCTCCAATCCCCCCACTTAAGTTAAACAACGTCCTCGTTGTTTGTATCAAAGGTTAAAAACTGGAAAATAAAAGAATTAGAACAGAAAAACTCCCATGAGATTTGCTCGGTATGATCCTCCATTATTTGTATAAGAGCAAAAATCAACTTCCTCGTGGATGAGAACATTTAAGCTTCATAATTGATGTATCCACAGGAAATGCATGAATCTATAATACCACCAAGACTTTAACACACCTAAGTTAAGAAAGTTCAAACTTGCATAATACATTAGTAGTTAGTAAAAATAAAATTTAAAAATTAAAATGAAAATCATCAGGTCAGTCGATGCGCCGTATCTTATGGAAGAAGAACGCCGTATCGAGCCTGGAATAAATATGAATCAGAATAAAAGATGCGTCGCATCCTTAACCAGGGATACGCCGCATTAAATAAACTGACAAAAAGTTTTAAAGTCAAAAGTAAAAATGCAGAAAAATAAAGTAAGATATGACCAGTGCAGGAGATGCGTCACATCTAAGGATTGAGATGCGCCGTATCCTCTGCGGGCCTGACTGACTCGACACAGAACAGAATTGTAAAATTTTTCCGGGTTGTCTCCCGGTCAGCACTTGTCTTTATTCCAGAGTCTTCAAGTTAGACTCACGTTCAGCTCTTTATTCAGATCCATCGATCCCCATATATCTGTGCACGATGTAGTTGCGAATTACATCGTCACGAACATATTCCGGCCCCAATTCAAGTACACCTTTGTAGAATCCTTTCATCTTTTGGTACGGATACTCGATTCCTTTCTCAGCGTCATTTTCATCTACAAAAAGAAATGGTGTATATTTGTAATAAAATTTGTTAGGGGAATTTTCAAACCTTGGGTGAGCACGAGGCATCATGTAAGTGATAACGTTGCTTCCACTTTTAAAGGTGATCTTTCCTTCAAATCTTTTAGCGTTAATTTCGACCTCCTTACAGAATGGTTTCCCAACGATCACGTCACCCATTTCAACATCACGATAAGCATCCATGTTTTCCACCACAGTGAAATCTGTAACAATAGTTAAATTTCCAACAAAAATAGGTACATTCATGAACATTCCAACTACGTTTTTCCCTCTATACTCAATTTTGTTTTTCATTATAGAATTATAGAAATCTTTTGACATTACATTAATTGTTTAAATCCTATCATGCAAGGAAATTGTAAATTATAAGCACAATCTACATGGATCTTTCTACCATAATCACAGAAACTAGGATATCCTTCAAATTCATCATAATTCTTAGTGTTGATCATATTGACTCTAGGTATATCCATAATTTCTCCTTCTTCAATTTCGGGTTCAAAATCCTCCATAAATTGATCATTGATTCCTAATGGTAAATTAAGATCATTTAATTCAATGTAGTCTCCACTATAGGTCTCAAGTGATTCATTATTTATCAAGGTTTCTCCCATAAACCTAGCTTCAAGATCGAGGTCCATACGCTCTCTTAATCCTAGCACATAGACGTCTCTAATTATGTTTTTAACAGGATTTCGGCACTTATAGACTAGTTTATTATTCCCTACCCTTAATGAGATTTTTCTTTTAAACACATCAATCTTAGCATGGGCGGTAGACAAGAAAGGTCTTCCAAGGATTAAAGGAATCTTAACATCCTCGGGCATATCTAATATAACAAAGTCTACAGGGAAAACAAATTTCTCAATCTTAACTAGCACATTATTAGCAATCCCTTCAGGTCGTTTTACCATTTTATCAGCCAATTCAATAAGCAACTTAGTTGGTGATAATTTTCCTAGTCCTAGGGTAGTGAATGTCTTAAGGGGCATTACACTAACGCTAGCTCCTAAGTCAGCTAACACATTATTGAAAGATATATCATTAATTGAACAAGGTAAAGTAAAACTTCCTGGGTCCTTTTCTTTATGAGGCAAGGCATGTAAGTCGGTTACAGAGCTCTCTTCTTTCATTGTAGCCTTGATCTCCTCTTCAATCTTTGTCTTCTCTTTTAGTAGTCTCCTTAAACTGATTGAAGAATTAAAGAAAAATTCGGGTCTTGCACCATCATTACCATTCATCAGTCTTCTAGGAAAAGGAATGTTAGGAGTGACTTTTTTTAGTGGTGCTTATGGCCTTGACATGATCTCTTGGGTTGGTTTCAGTTGAGCTAGGTAAACTTCCATATCCCCTTTCTTGAAGAACTTTGCTCATTTGTCCAATTTGTTGTTCCAATGCTTTGATCGAAGCTCCTTGATTTCTTGTAATAGTGTCCGTTGAAGCTCGGATTTCTTTGATCATAGCAGTATTCTCCTCATGTCTTTTAGCAGCATCGGCCATAATTTGCTTTAAAGTGTCATCTAAAGTCTGCCTTCTTTCTTGATAAGTGGGATTAAAATTGTTCTTTTGATAGAATCCCGGAGTAGCTTCCCTAAATCCTCCTGAAGGTCGGAATGGTTGTCCAAATTGGGTGTAGTATGCTTCTTCAAACGTCTCACTTTCATTCTTATTAGGGCAATCTTTGGTGAAGTGAGGTCCTTCGCATTTTTCACATCCAACTTGGGCAGCATAAACTTTTTCATCACGCTTCTTCATCTCTCTACTAATTTTATCCAATTGAGCTTGAATAGCAACAAACCCGTCAAAATTAGTGCTGCTCTTCGATCTAGTAGAGGTTCCATCGTGCCATTTTTAAGAATGATCAGCAGCTTCTTGGATAGCTTTCCTAGCATTGGCTGCACTCATTTGAGGCACAACTCCCTTAGCATCCAAGATTTGTCTAGTAGGCACGTCCAATCCTTGATAAAACAATATTATCTCCTGCATTGGGGTTAGATAGTGTTGAGGACATTTCACCAGTAAGTCTTTAAATCATTCCCAAGCTTGATAAAGAGTTTCATCAGGCTCTTGCTTGAAACTGTTGATAGCCTCCATCTTTTTAGCAGTCTTAGCAGGTGGACAATATCTTTTCAGGAATTTGCTCTTCAAATCTTCCCACGTTGTGATTGAACTAGCAGGTTCATTCCTTAGCCACTTATTAGCAGCTCCTTTCAGTGAAATTGGAAAGATTCTCAGCATAAGTTGATCGTCAGTGACTCCTTCCGTAGTAAACAAATCTGCAATCTCGAGGACCTTTTCAACATGTTCATTAGCATCTTCATGTTCTGTCCCACTGAAAGCATTTTCTCTTAGCTCCTTGAGAAACTGACCCTTCAACTCAAATTTTGACTTTTCATCAAACTTTGGTCTAGCAACTCCTGAACTGTAATCAACACGGGTACTGTTCATGTATTCCTCCATAGTAGTGTTTTCGCCCATTGCTTCTGTTTCTTCTTCCTCTTTCTCTTCAGAAAAATAATCAAGCTCGAATGAACTTGAAATATCAAAGCTTTTTGTGTTGAAAAGCCTTTTAAGCGAATGAAAGGCTCGTTCAGGATCTTCGAAAGGTGTAATCAAGTTCTTCGTAGAACTCCTGGTCATGCACTTCCTGAAACTATCACAAAAGCATCAGTAGGGTATGTTCAAGAAAGTAATATATCAGAAAATCAACAACGAAAACGGAATACGAAAAATTAAAGTTGCTGATATCTGCAGACGATGCGCCGTATCCAAAAAGTTGGATACGCCGTATCTTATAATCGTTAAAATTTAATCAGACTTTATTCAGAAAATAGATACGCCGCTTATAAATTAGAATGCGTCGTATCAGTTTTAATTATCAAAAATCGATTATACTTATTAAAATTAAATGCGTCGTATTAACAAAAGTTAATGCGCCGTATTTTCGTTACGTTTCAAAATACAAGATTTTTGATTCAGAAGATGCGCCGTATCGATAAAAATCGATGCGTCGTATCTGTTTAATAATTCGAAAACTGTTTTTAATTAAAATAATAAATACGCCGTATCTGTAAAAACAGATGCGCCGTATGGCGTTATCGCTTAGAAAAAATTTCTTATTAAAAACTGAATACGCCGTATCTTGGGGAAAGATGCGCCGTATTCGAATTAATTAAACGCGTTGTATTTTATAAAAAATTAAACGCAATACGCCGTATCTATGAAAATAGATGCGCCGTATCGTTTGAATAAGCTCAGTACAACGATAGCAGAATACAGAAAATAAGAAAAATAAAAACAAAAATAAACACAAACGAAAAGCAACAAAAATAAAAGAAAACAAATAACACACAAAACAGAAAATATACAAATAATACAATGAATGCAATTAATCTAATACACAACACGGTTAGCGGTTAGATTAAAAATTAAAAAGAAAAACCTAATTAAAATACTAATCAAATTAACAGATAATAACAATTCACTCCCCGGCAGCGGCGCCAAAAACTTGGTGCGCGTGTGCGTAGTGCTCTAATTTATACCCACGGTATGTCGTTGTGGTTTTAGCAGTATTCAAGTTTTAAATTTATATTTAGCCGACTTATCAATAACACACACACTTTAACGAGCAGTGTACCCGGTCAGTATGAATATAATGGTAAGTAGAGTGTCGATCACTAAGAGTGGGACGTATTATCTAGTTAACCTAATCAGTATTTTAATATCTTAAGTTAGCTATACAACCTAATCTAACGCAAGGGGGTTCAGCCTGAGAGACTGGCACGGTTTGGTTATGATTAAATATAAACTAAACTAATAGGCACGAATCAGTGAATAGCACAAACGTACACAGATAAATTGTTAGGAATTAAATATTCATGAAGTTCTTAATCGGGAAATACTCCAAGTATGTTTCTGCTGATGATGTTGACTCTGCTGTTTAGTACATTGACTCTGCTGATAGGCTTAACAACTCTGCTGATGATTCTACTGATAGCGATAGATTGTTCCTGCTGATAGAGAACACTCTGCTGTTTAAGAGGATAAGATCAAGAAGATATTTATTGTATTTTGGTCAAACATATACGGTAGAAAATATCTTACTCCATGTGCTTAGTTAACAAGTTGTATACATAGATACATGTTGTATCTTATGTACTGACACCAACATGCATAAGTTAACAAAGTAAGTCGGTCAAGACTTTTAGCAAATTTGTAAAGATCTCTTGCAACTATAAAAGAGATCTTAGACTTGGATATTGTAAGTGACACACACATGCACATGCATAACTGTTAGAAAAAGAACAAAAACAATATCACAAGTCAAAAACATAAGATTCAAGGTTTTTGTAACCCTAGTGAAAAACTCAAGATCACTCGTATTATTTGGAATAATATTGAATCGTTTAGTGAAATATTCTCTTTGTTCATTGTTAAGTAACAAATATAATTCTTCCATTTCCATAACATAAATAACCTTCTAAGTGTGGTTAAGTAAATTCCGCGTGCTTAATCATATTAAGTCAATATATCTCATACACAAAGATACAAGGTTTAACCACCTTAACCGTGTACAATCCGGATCTCCACAGTTGGTATCAGAGATAGGTTGATATATTTGAATTAGAAGAAACAGAAATGGATCCACATGATGTTCAAACAAATGTTGCTGCAAAGTTGCCCATAATCAAACCCAATGAGTTTGAGTTATGGAGGATGAGAATTGAGCAATATTTCATGGTCCAAGATTATACTCTTTGGGACATAATTATATATGGTGATTCCTTTTCACCAAGCTACTCAGAGGTTGTCCTAGAAGGTAAAACAAGTAGAAAAAGAAATACTGGACCAGTGTCAAATGAAGAGAAGATACTGAAGAGAAATGATCAGAAAGCAAGAAATTTGCTGCTTATGACCATTCCTAGTGAGCAGATGCTATCATTCAACAAGTATCTTGATGCAAAAACTCTTTTTGAAGAGATTTGTGCATATTTTGGTGGTAATGAAACTACCAAAAAGACACAGAAGACACTACTAAAGCAACAATTTGAAAACTTTACTGCTTTTAGTAATGAGTCTCTTGATAAGCTATTCTCAAGATTACACAAGCTTGTCAGTCAGTTAGCTGTGTTAGGTGTTGAGACAGAGAAGGAAGATCTCAACATGAAGTTTTTAAGAAGTCTACCTGATGAGTTCCATACTCATGTTATTGTCTGGATGAACAAGCCAGACATTGAAACAATGAAACTCAATGATTTGTACAACAACTTCAAAATTGTTGAACAAAGTCTTAGAAAGTCTGGAACTTATGGTACTAGTTCTGGAAACGTGGCACTCTTGTCAGTTCCTAGTATTAGTAAGAATGAAGAGGTAGATGAAGGTGAAAGTGCTCCTTCTACAAGTTCTCACAAGGATGTTGCTGGTCTTGGAGATTCAACATTCTATGCTTTTATTACCAGTCAATCTAATGGCTCTCCTCTCAACCATGAAGACCTTGAGCAGGTAGATGGTGATGATTTGGAAGCTATGGATATTAAATGGCAGGTTGCTTTGCTTAGCATGAGGGCTAAGAAGTATTGGCAAAGAACTGGGAAGCAGATTACCATAAATGGTAATGATACTGCTGGGTTTGATAAGAAGAAAGTGGAGTGTTTCAACTGTCATAGGTTAGGACACTTTGCTAAGGAGTGTAGAAGCCCAAGAAAGCAGGAGAATAGAAACACATGGTATAAGCAAGATAGGAGAAAGGAAGTTACTGTTGAAGAGCCAAAGGCTATGTTGGCTATTGATGGTATTGGTTATGATTGGAGCTCTATGGCTATTGAAGAGGATGCACCACCGAATGCTGCTCTTTTGGCCAATGAATTTGCTCTAATGGCTCATTCTGATTCAGAGGTAAACAATATTACATCTTGTACTGAATCATGTCCTAATCTTAAAGCTTATGAAGACCTTAATAAGAGATTTGAAGCTCATAAACAAGAACTGCTTGATTCTTTGTTTAATTTGGCTAATCACAAAAGAGGTCTAGGTGTTTTAGAAAAACAAGTCTTACATTTTAAAAATAATGAAATTCATTTTGTTGATGACATCAATATACTAAAAAATGACATTAAGATCAGAAATGAGTGTATTGTTGAGTTGAATGAATCATTAGCTAAACACAAGAATGAAAGAGAAAATGTAAAGGTTTCTGTGGATGTTTTAGCACATTCCTCAGAAGGATTCAATAAGCTTTGGGAAGCCCAAGTTATTGATAAAGTTAATTCTGGTGTTGGATTTAAATCTGTACCCCCTCCATACAGAGGTGTTCATTCACCTCCAGGTATTGATTTAGCACACACAGGGTTACCTGAGTTTCAAGAACCAATCATGGAATATGGTTCTAAGGTCACTAAATCTCCTAAGATAGAAAAGGTAAGTAAAAGTTTAGATAAAACTTTATCTTATCAGGACAAGGTGTCCTTTGTTAAGAAAGGAGATGCTATAGTTGTTGAAGATTGCACAACTGATAGTGATAGTGAAGAAGAACAGGTTATGTCTAAACCTGTCTTGGTTAAGAAAGTAGGAACAAGTCTTCCTAAGATAGTCAATCACAACACTAACAGGCCTAAGTCAAATGTTAAGACAGTTAGGAAACCAGTTAGATATTGTGAACAATATAGAACTACAAACAAGCCCAGAGGTAACCAAAGGAATTGGAACAACCTCAAGTCTAACCAATTAGGTGATGACTTTGAATTTTACAATAAAGCTTGTTATACATGTGGTAGTTTTGACCATCTTGCAGCTTTCTGCAACCAAAGGGTATCTGGGTATGAAAACCATAGAGTGAATCACAAAAGGCAAACACCTAAATCTCACTTTCACTCTAGTTATAAGAAACCAAACCCCAGAGTAGTCAAAAGCAAGTCTATCTCAAAATTTGATTCTACTGATAGACCAAATGATCCTGCTGATAGCAAATTTTACTCTGCTGCTCGACCATTTATGACTATTAACCCAAAATCAACAGCTAAGGATGCAAAAACAACTTTCATTCATGCATCTAAAACTGTTCTAAGGCCCATTCAAACAAAAGCAGTGGTTTACAAACAAATTTGGAAACCAAAGGGTGTGACTTCAAGGTTAGCAAACTCTGCTGAACATGTTACTCACTCTGCTGCTAAGGGTAATAGGGCAAATGCTGTTAAGGCCTCAGCATGTTGGATTCAAAAATCCAATGTTGCATCAACAGTCCTTAAAAGATTAAACTATATTGATGCAAGAGGCAGATTCAAGTCAGTAATGGCTTGGATCCCCAAAGAAAACTAACTTTCTTATTTGTGTGCAGGGACATTCTATTGATCATCAAGATCAAGGATTCTCAGATAGTGGATGTTCCAATCACATGACAGGCAACATGTCTTATCTTTCAGATTTTCAAGAATTCAATGGAGGATATGTTACCTTTGGAGGTGGTTTTCGTGGCAAAATTTCTGGTAAAGGTACTATTAAAACCGGAAATTTAGATTTTGAAAATGTGTACTATGTACAAGAGTTAAAGTATAATCTTTTTAGTGTTTCACAAATGTGTGACAAAAAGAATAATGTGCTTTTTACTGACACTGAATGTCTTGTTCTATCTAAGGATTTTAAGATGCCTGATGAAAATCAAGTACTTCTTAGAATTCCTAGAAAGGCCAACATGTATAGTGTTGATATGAAGAACATCATTCCTAAAGAAGATTTAACTTGTCTTGTATCAAAGGCCACATTGGATGAATCAATGTTATGGCATAGACGGCTTGGTCATATTAATTTCAAAACCATAAATAAAATTGTTAAGAATGGTTTGGTAAGAGGTTTACCTCACAAAAGATTTGAAAATGATCAAACATGCATTGCTTGTCTAAAAGGCAAACAACACAAAGCCACTTGTAAGCCCAAAACTTTTAACTCTATCAATCAGTCATTGTTTATGCTGCATATGGACTTATTTGGACCAGTTTCAGTAAGAAGTATACAACATAAAAAATATTGTCTTGTTATAACTGATGACTATAGCAGATTTACATGGGTTTTCTTTTTAGCTTCTAAGGATGAGACATCAAGCATTCTTAAGGAATTCATTACACTGATAGAAAATCAAGTAAGCAAGAAAGTAAAAGTCATTAGGAGTGATAATGGGACAGAGTTTAGAAATAGAGTTATGGATGATTTCTGCAAAGAAAAAGGTATTAGGAGAGAATATAGTGTTGCTAGAACACCACAACAGAATGGAGTGGTTGAAAGAAAGAATAGAACACTAATTGAAGCTGCTAGAACAATGTTAGCTGATTCTAAGCTACCAATAATCTTTTGGGCAGAGGCAATTAACACTGCTTGCTATGTTCAAAATAGAGTTTTAATTGTGCAGACTCACAATAAGACATCATATGAACTCTTTAATGGTAGAACTCCTGCAATAGGATTTCTTAGACCTTTTGGATGTCATGTGACAATTCTCAATACCTTAGACCATTTAGGAAAATTCGATGATAAAGCAGATGAAGGTTTCTTAGTTGGATATTCTCTTGTTAGCAAAGCTTTTAGAGTTTACAACTTAAGAACTGAGAAAGTTCAAGAAGAACTACATGTGGAGTTCCAAGAAAACAAATCCAATGTAGTAGGTCAAGGACCAAAATGGATATTTGATCTTGATTATCTAACAAACTCTATGAATTATTTACCTGTTGTTGCAGAAAATAATAATTTTTCAGGTTCACAAGCAACAAATGAGGTGGAGTTAGATAAAGATCAATCTGATGTCATTATGCCATTGTGGTCAAGTACCAGTGTGGATTTAGCTTCAAACAATGATGAATCTTCTACTAATAAAGCAAAAGAAGATGTTGAGGCTCAAAGAAAAGATGATGGAACTATGGATCAACACAATGTTTCTGCTGATAGTACAGTTGTTCCTGCTGAACACTCTGCTGATAAGCAAGTACACTCTGCTGATGAGCAAGAACATTCTGCTGATAAGCCAGAACACTCTGCTGTTGGGCCAAATACTTCTGATATAGGGCCATCACACACAAAAGAAGCAGAATTCTCTGAAGATGAAGTGGATTTTAGTAATCTTCCACTTAACTATCAAGTTCCAACAACCCCACACACAAGAATTCACAAAGTTCATTCCCTAGATAATGTGATTGGAGATGTACAATCTGGTGTGAAGACAAGAAGACAACTAGTCTCTTCAGACCAAAAAGGGATTCTTGATGCCCTTTATGCTTCAAAACAACATGAACTTTCAAACTCATGTTTATTTGTATGTTTTCTTTCTCAAAAGGAACCAAAGAATATTCTTACAGCCCTAGATGATTCAAGCTGGGTAGAGGCTATGCAAGAAGAGCTTCTTCAGTTCAAGATTCAAAAGGTTTGGGTGCTAGCTGATTTACCTACAGGTGAGAAGCTAATTGGCACTAGATGGGTTTTTAAGAACAAAAGGGATGACAGAGGAATTGTGATCAAGAATAAGGCTCGATTAGTAGCACAAGGGTACACACAAGAAGAAGGAATAGATTATGATGAAGTTTATGCTCCAGTAGCAAGAATTGAGGCAATTAGGCTGTTTCTAGCTTATGCTTCATTTTTAGGCTTCACAGTCTATCAAATGGATGTCAAAAGCGCATTTTTATATGGTAAAATTGAAAGAGAGGTGTATGTTTCACAACCTCCTGGTTTCATTGATCCATTACATCCAAACAAAGTGTACAGAGTAGTGAAAGCTCTCTATGGCCTTCATCAGGCACCAAGAGCTTGGTATGCAACACTTGCTTCCTACTTATTAGAAAATGGATTTCAAAGAGGGAAGATTGATCAGACACTTTTCATCAAACAGCACAAGAAGGATCTTCTGTTAGTGCAGGTGTATGTGGATGACATTATCTTTGGATCTACAAGGAAGGAAATGTGTTTAGAATTTGAGAAGCTTATGAAAGATAAGTTTCAGATGAGTTCTATGGGAGAACTTACATTCTTTTTGGGTTTGCAAGTTAAGCAATCATCTGAAGGCATATTTATTAGTCAAGACAAATATGTTGCAGAGATACTTAGAAAATTTCAATTTGCTGATTCAAAAATTGCAAGCACACCAATGGACTCAGAGAAGCACCTTCTGAAAGATGAAGATGGAGAAAATGTAGATGTACACAATTACAGATCTATGATAGGCTCTCTGATGTATCTTACATCATCTAGACCTGATATCATGTTTCCTGTTTGTGTCTGTGCAAGATTTCAAGTTACTCCAAAGGTTTCTCATTTAACTGCAGTCAAGAGAATTTTTAGATATCTCAAAGGTCAACCAAGGTTGGGTATATGGTATTCTAGAGAATCTCCTTTTGATTTGGTAGCATATTCGGATAGTGATTATGCTGGTGCTAGCTTAGACAGAAAGTCAACAACTGGAGGATGTCAATTCCTTGGGTGTAGACTTGTCTCTTGGCAGTGTAAGAAGCAGACAAGCGTGGCAAATTCAACAACTGAAGCTGAATATATAGCTGCTGCAAGTTGCTCTAGTCAAGTTCTATGGCTTCAAAACCAACTCCTTGATTATGGGTACAATTTCTTAAACACTGTTATTTACATTGATAATAGTAGTACAATTTGTATTATTAAAAATCCTGTACAACATTCTAAAACAAAACACATTGAAATTAGGCATCACTTTATAAGAGATTGCAATGAGAAAAGATTAATTCAAGTTCTTAAAATTGCTTCAGAGCATAATTTTGCAGATCTGTTAACAAAAGCTTTTGATGTTTCAAGGTTTCAGTACTTAATTGCAAGTATTGGAATGCTTAATCTTTAAATTTTCAATATGATGTGTTTTTGTACATAAATTTTTGTTGGTACTACTGGATTTATAAGGTACTGCTAATATATCAAAATTTGAATTGTGTTATTCATACAGTTGGTTTTATGATTATACTAATGCAAGACAAGTACTTTGTACATTGTTCTTTTGGTTTTAGACTAACTATTTCAGGTATGAATATGTGAACACAAAGGATGTTTCAAGTGAAATGGGAACAGCAGAATTCTTATCATATTGCTGACCATAGTAGATTTATGATGGACTGAGTTTAGGAATTAAACCTCCTTAAAACTTCTTTCTTGAAATCTAGTTATGATATTTCACATTGAATTGATGACTTAGTTGATCAGATAGTAACTGATACAACTCACTTTCTATCATTTTATACTTTCAAGTATAATGAGTTAGTCTAAGGACATCTGATAGAAATAACAGCTAGTGAAAGTGAATCTAACACTTGTGTTGGAGGTAACAATTGCTATGAGCTGGAAACCCTGTCAAGAAAATCTTTTGAATAGATTTATCTTTTCACAGGCAGTTAGTGATAACTGAAATACATTGGTTCTCACACAACCAGAGGTTATTTTTAAACCGAAATTTTGATTAGGTGTCTGTTACACACTTGATTC